>SJYC01077628.1:0-93995 GCA_006408675.1 Madoqua kirkii | reverse complement strand
TCCCTGAGGGCTACAGTTACCCCGTTTGAGAACTACTGGTCCAGAGATCCCTTAGGAACCAGTGTACTACGGTCACTTCCTATTATTTATGGGCCAAAGAAATTAAAAAGTGTAGAGGAGACTGAGCATCTTTTCACTCAGCATTCAGAAAACTAAGATCGTGGCATCCGGCCACATCACTTCATGGCAAATGGAGGAGGAAACAATGGAAACAGTAGCAGACTTTATTTTCTTGGGCTTCAATATCACGGAGGATGGTGACCACAGCCATGAAATTAAAAGACTTTTTTTTCCTCAGAAGAAAAGCTATTACAAACCTAGACAGAGTATTAAAAAGCAAAGACATTACTTTGCCTACAAAGGTCTGTCTAATCGAAGCTATGGTTTTTCCAGTAGTCATGTATGGATGTGAAAGTTGGACCATAAAGAAAGCTGAGCATTGAAAAATTGATGCTATTGAACTGTGGTGTTGGAGAAGACTCTTGAGAGTTCCTTGGACTGCAAGGAGGTCAAACCAGTCAACCGCAGAGGAAATCAGCCCTGAATATTCATTGGAAGGACTGATGCTGAAGTTGAAGCTCCAATACTTTGGCCACCTGGTGCAAAGAGCTGACTCATTGAAAAAGACCCTGATGCTGGGAAAGACTGAAAGCAGGAGGAGAAGGGGACGACAGAGAATGAGATGGTTGGGTCACTGACTCAATGAACGTGAGTTTGACAAAGCTCTGGGAGATGGTGAAGGACAGGGAAGCCTGGCGTGCTGCATTCCATGGGGTTGTAAAGAGTCAAATATGACTGAGTGACTGAACAATGAACCACAGCAATGATTTGATCCTCCACAGCATGGCTGTACTCCTACGACAAGTTTGAACCCTGGTCCTACCCCATCCCTTCTTGTTGATTCAAGCTGTCTGTAACAGCTAGCAGTCTATGAGCAGGAAGCTTGAGAGCAGAATGATCTGTCATATTCCTCATAATTAAAAGCAGAAACTAAAACCATTCATGATTCCAGTCTACTGAGGACAAACCGAAAAGAACCAATATGCTAGGGTTACTTTAATGCGGAAGCCGGGCCTGTTAACTCAATCTTTAATAGTGTTTCTACTGAAAAAACTAGGGCAAGGGAGAGAAAATTAGGTACTCCTAGAACAATGCCTCTAGTTTGCTTTGGTTAATGTGCACGTGTGTGTGTGTTCAGTCGCATCCAACTCTTTGACCCTATGGATTGTAACCCACCAGGCTCCTCTCTTTCATGGGTCCCTGGGATTCTCCAGGCAAGAATTCTGGAGTGGCTTGCCATTTCCTCCTCCAGGGGAACTTCCAAACCCAGTGATCAAACCCACGTCTCCTGAGCCTCCTGTATTGGCAGGCAGATTCTTTACAGCTGAGCCACCTAGGTTAATGTACATCATGATTAAATTCAGAAAACAGAAGTAAGCTGATAAGAAGTGCTAAGAAGGCACTGTTGGAACCTTAAGTTTTATTGAACAAGCACTATTATGTAGCATTTTCCATGGGCTGGGCCCTGCTGTAAGTGCCTTACACACAGAAACTCATGTCATCATCGTCACCTAGACAGCAGAGACAATTAGCCTCCTTTTGACACATGCGTGGCTAGGGCACAGAGCAGTCAAGCGATTTGTCCAAGGCCACAACAGCTGAGAAGTGGCAAGGCTGATTTCACCTGTAGTCTAGTTTTGGATCTTGAGCACTTAACTATTGAACTGTGCCTCTTTCTGTGAGATAGTCTTCTAGAGAGGGTATAACCTGGACACTCATATCGTCTGGAATAAATTCAAAATGAGTAATCTGAGTCTCTAATTACAGACATCATGGGATGGCAGACTATGGTTTGATGATGAAAGAGCTCTTAACTGTTGACACTCCTAACAGTGTGTTAAGAGTTTGAAGCACATGGTACTGTCAGTCTGACTCTTTCCGGTGCCTGATTTTGAATAATTTATTTTTCCTTCCCTTTTTGTAAAGGGATTGTTAGGAGGTCTTTGATGAGGCTCTTGAAATCTAGGAAATAGATAATCAAAAATACCAGCTAATAACTGATCTAAGGACCTACAAATCACTGACGATTTGATCAAAAGTTTCAAAACTGCCAAAGCACATTCAGTTTCCCTTTTCTACATACTATTTTCAAATCCCTTCTAGAAGGATATTTCTCCATGCTGCTGTGCACAATTTCCATCACACCCCAAATTCCTGGTAGCAGGATCATTGTGGGAAGTCACTGTGCAGGTGATGAGTGCTGAGACATGTGCCCATAGGGGGTGCTGGGTATTAGAGCAGGTCTCCCCATATCCCCACCACAGACATGAATGGGCATGATCTGTGTTTGCTCCCTGAAGCAACAGGGCTGCCACAGTGATGTTCTGATGACCAAATCTTCTAGGATGCCCACTGGAGGAGCACGCAAAAGACCACATTCTAGTTCTGGCTGGTGTTTATTCAGTCCATGAAGCTACTGTAGCACCCATCGAAATGTTATCAATAATTCAAAGTTTTCTGCTCATAGGAGCATTCTCCTAGAGACTCTGAATTCTTCGAGAGAGAAGCTTTCTCATTCTCTTTTTTCTCTTTATTCCCAATACATGGCAGTGTGCAGGCACTCAACAAATGTTGGATGGCTGGATAGATGAACTGAAGGGTGGACTGATGGATGAATAGATGGATGGACAGATGAGTAGATAGAATATTGGCACTCCATCAGCCTTGTACTTACTGCTGAGCTGTAGAAACCCCAGTGGGTATAAGTAAAAGTGTCCACAGTGACAATTTAACCCTGCACAGCATATTTGTACTCCTACACCTGATTTTGTACCCTGGTCACAACTATACAACCACAGCAGAGAGCAAGTAACTAGGACCTCCACCCAAACTTGGTTTCCCCTTAAGACTTGTGGTCAGTTAAGAACAGGAAGGAATGTGTGGGCATATTGGAGCAAAGAAGAGCAAGTGGCAGGGGCTGGTTCCACTTCTGTCCAAAGAGTGTCGAGCTAGAAGTCCCATGGATGTTCCTTGTGGGAGGCTAGGCAAGTGTAAGAAGAAGCATTGAAAAATGCTATATAGTCAAGGGGTTTCTTTCTGTTCCTGTGCTTTAAATAGGATACATCTGTGGAAAGAGGAATGCCCATGACCGAAAGAGTTGTGCTCACAGGACTGGAAATGAGGTCCAGTCCATTTCCCACTGGATGGCCTCCACAACAGCAAACAAAGACCAGAAAAGGTGCTCTGTATTCCTGTCATCTGCTCAAAGAAACTTTTTTAAATGGAAAATCTTAATGATCACTTTTCCTGTTAGGAAGAGGGAAGTATTGGAACATCAGAAACAGCTGGTGGATAACACACAGTAGATTTTGCCTGAAGTTCTGGGTCTTGCCTGTCTTGGTGAAGTCAGGGATTGGGCATGCATGTGGACTGTCCTGCTGGACCTCAGACCCATCGTGCCCAGCGCCACGTCTCTACATCCTTCAACTGATTATTGTTGCGTAGTTGCTCAGTCGAGTCCGATTCTTTGCGACCCACCAGGACTGTAGCCAGTCAGGCTCCTCTGTCTACGGGATTTTCCAGGCAATAATATGGAGTAGGTTGCCATTTCCTTCTCCAGGGGATCTTCCTGACCCAGGAGTCAGACCAGAATCTCCTGCATGAGCGGGTGAATCCTTTACCATCTGAGCCACCAGGGAAACCCATCTGTCAATTTAGGGGAGCATTATCTTCAGGGAAATGTTGGGCAGGTGATCTTATATTATGTGGCTTCCCCTTCCATTCCAAGACTTTGGGCATCTGGTGAATAATTGTAGGGTCTGGTACTGCAAATCATCCTTAACCATTCCCCAGAAGTCCCTCTGCACATAAATCCCCTTTAGCCAAGCCTGAACTTTGGGCATGTGGAAGCACCCAAATTTGTCCATAAGCCATGTCTTTGCAGGAAGGGAATTACCTGAGGGTTAGACCTCATTCTTTGCTCCATTCAAGAATGTTCCTTAGTGTATCTTCTGTTCAAATAAATGCCTTATCTTTGTAATTGGCATACTTTTCTTTAACATTTGGTCTCCTGGTTCCTTCCTCATGGATTTATTTGCTCAGATCCTTTCTTTTATTGAGATCATATGTAGGGAACTTCTTGGCAGAGTAGTCCCTCCTTCTTACTTTTTCTATTTCTTCTCTATGCCTGTCACCTTTGACTGTCTTAAATCAGTGGTTCTTAACTGGAGAGAGAGGGTGAGAGGTGTGGGAGTAGTTTAGTCCCCAGGACACGTTTGGCACTGTCTAGAGACGTTCTGGGGCTTCCCTGTTTGCTCAGCTGGTAAAGAATCTGCCTGCAAGGCAGGAGATCTAAGTTCCATCCCTGCATGGTCACAGCTGGCGGAGAGGAGCAGAAGTGGCCTCCATGGGGTGAGACCAGAGGAGCTACTGAACGTCCATGACGGCACAGAACATCCTAGCCATCAACAAAGAATTCGCTTCTGTTGTTTAGTCACTAAGCTGCGTCCAACTCTTTAGCAACCTCGTGGACTACAACACACTAGGATCCTCTATCTTCCAGTATCTCCCAAAGTCTGCTCAAATTTATGTCCATTGAGTCCGCGATGCTATTGAATCATCTCATCCTCTGTCATCCCCTTCTCCTCTTGCCTTCAACCTTTCCCAGCATCAGGGTCTTTTCCAGTGAGTCAGCTCTTCACATCAGGTGTCCAAGTACTGGATAAATCAGGTCCCACATATGAATAGTTGAGAAGTCCAACCACCAAAATGATGGTTATAAAGACATATTTCTGCCCTTTGTTCCCTTTCAGCATTTTGCTTTCTAAAAACTGCAACCCTCCTTGCTTTTTGAAATTGGGAAAATGTGCCTTTAGAACAAGTATGTGTCAAAGGGTAAATGGGGAACCTGTAAGGCCTTAGAAACTATGTCACTTTGGGATCTCCAAGGACTTCCATGGTTCAGCATCCATGGTAGGCATCTCAATATTATAAAAAGGAATTCTAATCGGTTTTCTATGTGGAGGAAGGAGCTATTACTGTAAAGAGATGATCTGGACACTATCATAAGGCCTTTGAGTGTCAGAGGAAAAGGAAGAAGACAGAAGAGAACTGAGTACGAAGAGTCAAGACGGAAAGGACATCGCACGTGAAAGTGTTAGTTGCTCAGTCGTGTCCGACTCTTCACGACCCCATGGACTGTAGCCCACCAAGCTCCTCTGTCCATGGGATTCTCCAGGCAAGAATACTGGAGTCAGTAGCTACTCCCGTCGCTGGGAGATCTTTCTAACCCAGAAATCGAACTCAGGTCTCCCACATAGAAGGCAGATTCTTTGCCATCTGACCCACCAGGGAAGAACCTCCAAAAATATAAGCTGCCATTTGTGACACCATAAGTGTTAGTCACTTAGACATGTCTGACTCTTTATGACCCCATGTACGGCAGCCCAACAGGCTCCTCTGTCCATGGGACTCTCCAGGCAAGAATACTGGAGTGGATTGCCATTCTCTTTTCCAGGGCTTCCCAACCCAGGGATCAAACCCAGGTCTCCAGCACTGCAGGCAGATTCTTAACCATCCTAGCCATCAGGGAAGCAATGAGAGACCCCAGAGCAGAGGCCAGAAAGAGGGAAACCAGGAGAAGGAGTTCTTGGAGCAGAGTCAGGGGCACTACCACACTGAGGTTGACCAGATGCTGACACAGCTGTGTCTGAAGCCTGAGAAGGAAGGTTTTCCTTCAGAGGTTAGAAGATTCCCTTAAGAGAGAAGCTCTGGACTGGAGGGCAGCAGCAGGGTGGGCCAGGAGAGCAGTGGGTCTGAAACTAAGATGATGGTAAAGGTGTGGGAAGCAAGGAATGGCCTAGAACATGAGCAGACATTCATCCAGACTTGGGTTAGGGAGCAGGGAACCAGGGGTTACTGGAAGCTGCTGGGGGCTTGAACCTCTCGGCAGTCTCCGCACATTATTGCAGTGCCTTGTGAACTATTATTGTTACGCTGACTTTGAAGATAAAAACACGGAGGCTCAGGATTTAGATAACGAAAACCAGCATTAAGAAGCTTAGAAAGGTTAAGAAAGAAAAACCAGATTTCATGACCAGTAATAACCCTGGCCATGTCAGGATTAAAACAGAGGTATGCTTACAGCTTTCAGCTAAATCATTAAATTACTACCATTCTTGCAATCTATATGTCACACACTGAAATCTCTTCCAGCTTGAGCTTGGAGTTGGGCTATTGACCACCACCAACAGGACAAAAAACAAAAAGTCAGATCAAGAGACAGTGGGGAGAGGCCACCCAAGAAATCTAGCAACGGGTAGTGGGAGTGAAAAGCAAACAGCCGCCCCTTGGATCATAGATTTAATAGTCTAGATTTCAAGTAGAACGGAAACTATATTAACAAAAGGAAATTCCTTCCCCAAGTCCCACAGCAGACAGATGAGCGAGGGTCCACACCCCCTTTTTCTCACTTCCTCTGTGTCTTTTGTGACCATAGAACCAGATTCTCGATGCTTTCATCAATCACCCTTTCCCTTCCCAGCTCCTTCCGATCCTGGGACCTAGGGTGCCAGGTTTATCACACACGGTAAAACCTGTCAGTAATGACCCATCAGTAAGTTTACTGAACACGTGAGGGGTGTGGGTGACACCATGCTGACAAAATGGCCTGGAATGCAAAGATCATATGGCATGAAACGTCTCTCCAGAAGCTTAGTGTCCAGTGAGAGGTGCAAAGCCAAGCATCAGAAACAGGCAGTGAACAAAAGGAGGAGGGAACAGCCAGCCCAACCCAAGAATCACCACAGAGCAGGAAAAGAACTGATTGCTGAACGAGACATCGCGACCTGAGCAGGGCTCAGAGAGGAAGAAGTCATTTTATACAGAGCTGGGAAGATGGAGGAGAAGAAAAGAAGGAGACAGCCGTTCAGAGTGAGTCAAGGAGGGCTCACAGGCAACGAAGAGGCTACTTCAGTGCATAGATGAACAGGGAAACCGAAGGCAGAACTTTGAACGCTGCCCTAAGAATGTTGGACTTGAACTTGTAGACCAGGCAGTACCTCAGAATCGCCTGGAATGTCCATTAAAATGCAGATTACTAGATGCTGTGAGGAATAAGATTCAAGGACCCATGAGTCTGCATTTTAACCGCCCTGTAATCTTAGTTGTACTTTGAGAAATACTCGGCAACAGGGAGCCCTTGACTGGTTTTGATGAAGTCAAAATGGAATCTTCATGAAATTTCAGGGCTTAGCAAAATTTAGCAGAAATTTTTTTCCACATCTGACAGCACCGCCTTTGGCAGGACCTACATATTCTGGATTGTGAGCCCCCTCTTTCCATCTTATTCACATGCTGTGGATTTCCTAGTCCAGTCCCTCAAAATCTAAGTCTTAGTGCTAATTCAACGTGACTCAAAAATATATACTTTATAGAGCATACCGCAAGATCCTAAAGGAAGTCTGAGATCAAGCTGGGTCTAGAATATTCAAATATGGGCTCCAAATTCTTACTGCTACCCAAAAGTGCACAGCTTCTGGAAAATGTGGACATTCGTTGAATTCCAACTGTGAGATGTAAATGTTTCCATCAATAGGAAACCTTGACTAAGTTGGGTTTGGGAGGTTGTGTTTTTACATCTCACCCTTGGGCTCTGTCGATAGCTCAGTTGGTAAAGAATCTGCCCACAATGTAGAAGACCATGGTTCGATTCCTGGGTCAGGAAGATCCACTGGAGAAGGTGTAGGCTACCCACTCCAGTATTCTTGGGCTTCCCTCGTGGCTCAGCTGGTAAAGAATCCGCCTGCAATGTGGGAGGCCTGGGTTCGATCCCCTGGAGAAGAGAAAGGCTACCCACTCCAGTATTCTGGCCTGAAGAATTCCATAGACTGTACAGTCCATGGGGTCGCAGAGTCAGACACGACTGAGCGACTTTCATTTCACTTTCATCCCTCCTCTAACTCTAGGCTCAGAACATCATCTTCCCTGAATCCCTGAAGGTGTTGCCTATTAGGATTGAAGAAATCTCTTGGCTCATTCAAGCTTCCCTTCCCTCTGGAACACAAAGGAAGTTTCTTCTCCATTAGCAACGTGGCCAGTGTTAAAACCAAGCCACAGGAACAAATAGAGCTGGGCTGAAACTGGATGGATGGCCTGCATTAGGTTCCTTCTAAATGCAGGCTCCGCTGCTTGCACCTTGTAGCCTCTACAGAGACTGGCGGCGAGAAATGCACAGAGAGCAAGATAGCAGTCTCCCAGAGCCTGGCCATTCGCAGCGTGGTCTTTGGACCAGCAGACCAGCATCACTGGGAGCAGGGTTTAAAAGTGCAGACTCTCAGATGCGGGTCCCAGACCTGCAGCCACCAGAGTCTGCAGGTTTCACAAGAGCTGCTGGTGACTGGTGTGCACTTTCCAGTTGGCCTGCAAAGGAAAATTTTCCTGCAGATTACAGTTTAAGAAACACCCTCTTCTGATTCCAACCTGTGCCCCCCCCCCCCACATTTGGGCTTCTCTGCCTCAGGGCGCTTGCAGAGCAAGCAGTGGAATCAGTTGCCGGGAGGGGCGGGGTGGCGGAGGGAAGGCGGGTTGCACTTGCTCCAGCCTCGTGGTCCTTCTTGAAGTCCTCCCAGCCGCTGCACCTGCAGGGCTGTGCCTCTCTGGGAAGACCCTTGAAGCTGAGACACTCCACCCCCCACCCCCGCCCCAGGCCTTGCCTGCAGGGTGGGGCTGGACTACCTCTTTTTTCTCAAAGAGCCTGGGATGCTGCAGCCTCAGATGGAGGCATCCTGTTTGTCGAAAAATAAACCGGCAGTTAAAGCAGGGTTGCGAGAGCGAGAAAACCACAGGCCTGCGCGCCGCTGATAACGCGCGGGCGGGCAGCTTTTGCAGAAGTTCCGTCGCTGCAGCGCGCAGCGCGCCAGGGCCCGCGCCACCGCCTCCTTTCCTGTCTCTGCCGCTCGCGTCCTCGCCGTTTCTGGCTGTTACCTCTGCTCCCGCTCTTTCAGTTACTTCACTCGTTTTTTTTTTTTTTCTAAAGGATCCCCTCGCTGCTGCACGGCAAGGGATGGAGGGACGACTCTCCCGGCGGAGGGGTGTGCAGATTCACACCGGGGCCCGAAATGTACAAGCTGTCGTGCAAAAGACAGTTTTAGGAGAGACAGAAGTTTCTCTTTCCCCTGCAGTGTGGCATGCTTTGACCTGGGTTTTAAAAAGCAGGACAAAGAAAAGGCGATCCAGAAAAGACCCGAAGACCTAAGTCTTGTATAAAAGAGGAATAACAGAAGCAAATTTGAAACTATCATCCAAGTCCAACATCCAGATTGTTCTCTTGCTTGGAACAGGCTAACCTGGCCTGATTCCCTGCGGTGAATAGCTAATTACCAATCTTCCCCTTTTGGGGGATATTAAAAGCTCTTTCCCCCTTCGCCTGTTATCAGATAAGCAAAGCAGATGAGAAGTCGGTGGGTAACCACAGGTACAACCACAGGATTCGCTGGAAACCAAACGACTTGACCCTCCAAGGCAAGGGTATAATTGAGAAGTAACCTGAAAATAGGTTCGCACAAGCTGTAAAACTCTCTGTTCTCAAGTCAGTCACTGGGACTTCTCTGAGCTTCAAAAGGATAACCCCTCCCCCTCTCACACACACACACACACACACACACACACACACACACACACACGAACATTACCAGCCACAGAAGACAGCTCCTACTGGGGATAATTGAAAATCCAGCAGAAGGAGACCACCATGCTTTCAAGGGGTCCCGATTATCGCTGGGGCGGCTAGCTACCGTGAAGTTTCAAATTTGCTTCTGCTATTCCTCTTTGTCCCAAAAGGCAGGTTAAAAACAGACCACACCTGTTCATTAATGTTGCAGTGTTCCTGATGAGTAACTACGCTGGGTGAATAAGACTCAACCTATTTTTAAGGACTTCCAGAGAGTTCTGTCATTTTTTCACTTCTTCCCCTAGAAACTTCTTCCAGTTTCCTTCTGTTGAGCAGTTCTCCACAGGAAATCACTCCTCTGACCTCTTATTAGGGAGCTCCTGTTCCCATTTCTGTGACCTTTGTTCTTTTATCTCAGATATGGCTCATGTGGTTGAAGCTCTTTCATTTTTATTTTTTTGTTGTTGTTTTTTGGTTTTCCTTTATTTAGTTAGTTATTGACTTCAAAGAAGAAAACAAATATTTTTTGAGTACCATTTAATTTATTTTTGGTTTTTTTTTTTTTTGGTGGGGGAACTCACTCTTAGTATATCTCTTTAAAAATTGATAAAGTTTTAATTGGAATATAATTACTTTACAGTGCTGTGCTAGTTTCTGCTGTACAATGATGTAGATCAACTGTATGTATAATATATCCCCTCCTTCTTGAGCCTCCCTCCCACCCCACTAGGTCCTCACAGAGCGGAGCTAAGTTCTTTGTGCTAAACAGCAGCTTTCCACTAGCTGTTTTATCTTTTGTTTGATCCAGATAAATAGAAGGCCCTATACATTCTGGCCAATCTAGGTCTAGACAATTAACTCAGCTGGAACGATGAAATAAAGGAATGAAAACTCAAGTCAAAGGATGGTTGATTCTTAGGGATAAAGGAGAGGCTGAGATGGGCTGACGTGAGCCAGGTAAGATTGATGAGATACAGTCTGATGGGGAACATTGGCTGTTTCCTAAGACTGACTTAGGTCATAGGAGGTGCTGGGGAGAGGGGGTAATATTGCTGCTCATGCGGGGATGGCCAATGAAGAGCTCTAAATACACTTAAGGAGGAACTTTCTTTTGTGGGCAATTGCCCAAATTGATACGTGATCATTTTTGTTACTTACTCTGCAGACCTCAGTGATGCCCTAAATGGGCTATCTCATTTTAAAATGATCAGAAACAGATGAATACAAAGATGGTGACTAGAAAATAACAGATCTGATTTTAGGTATGTATTCTGGAATTTACACATCTGTAATTGCAATGTCCTTCAAAGTAGTCCCCTGGGGGAAGTATACCATCATTCCAACAGCTGCCTTATTATTTTAAGCTTTTTGGAAGCTACTTTTATGAAATGATTTTCAGGGCAGTTTATTGGTAAGAGCAAGTAAGATAATCTCATGACTTTTAGATCCACCTCAATTTTGACCCAGACAAGCATTACCAAGCTTCATTAGCTACCTGATTTATCACTAGTTTCTGGATTAAATGGCTTCTGGATGTTTCTAAAGATCAAATCCATTGCTGATGTTCCAGACATTGTGGTCATTCCAGAAAGTATGCTCCATCCTCTTCTGAAAAAAAGAGTTCTACTGGATGTGAGAATTTCAGCATCACCAAAATATAATGTAAACTTTAACAAGGCAATATTAAAAAGTCAGCTTTAACTTGCAGCCACACCTAATTAAAAAAACAGAAACCAAAAAATAACCACCCCGATGCACCAATGTCATGATGCAATACTTTACTCTTGGATTTCTTGCACTGGTAAGGAACTTTACCGTATAACTGATCGGCACTATTTAAAAAGTTACAAGAACAAGATGCAGAAAGTGCATGGAAATTCTGGAGTCTTTGGGGAAATGCTAAGCGATCAACTATTACCCAAGACATGCTCTACTTATTAAGAGCAGGCTTATGACTACATTGTGCTGTATCAGGGGACTGGTTTAGCTGCTGTAACAGAGAGATTCCAAATTACTGGGCTTCAACAAGATAGACGTGTGCTTCTCTCTCCGTTAGAGAAGTCTACGTAGATTGGTATGGGATCTTCATAATCACAACCAACCAGGTCTCTTCCCCTCTAACATGTGGTTCTTAACTTATGGCTCAAAATGGCTTCTCTAGTCCCTCATGTCACATCCACATCCCAGCCAGAAGGAAGGAAGAATATGGAAGGAGAAGATCTATCCTTTCCCTTTAAAACCAAGTTCAGAAATTTGCCACAACACTCCTGCTCACAATCCACCATCTAAACAAACTCCTAGGGGCCACCTAGCTGTAAGGGAAGCTGGGAAATGTGGTCTTTTGCTGGGCAACTGTATGCCGAGCTAAATATATATCTGTTCACATTTAGTATATTAATGCATATTTATGTTATATAAAACACACAGTTAATATAAGTATATAATATATAATATAAAATATTTAATACATAGTTACATTACTATATTATTATATAAAATATAATTGTTTGTTGTTGTTTAGTCACGAAGTTATGTTGACTGTTTTGTGACCCCATGGACAATTTCCTCTGTCCATGGGATTTCCCAGGGAAGAATTCTGGAGTAGGTTGCCATTTCCTTCTCCAGGGGATCTTCCTGACCCAGGGATCGAACCCATGTCTCCTGCATTGGCAGAAGGATTCTTTAGACTTCAGGAGCCACCAGGGAAGCTGTATAGCTGTATTAACTCGACCCCATGGACTATACAGTCCATGGAATTCTCTAGGCGAGAATACTGGAGTGGGTAGCCTTTCCCTTCTTCAGGGGATCTTCCTAATCCAGGGATTGAACCCAGGTCTCCCGCATTGCAGGTGGACTCTTTACCAGCTGAATCACAATGGAAGCCTAATAATAAAATAGAAATAGTTTAATGCATAGATTTTAAATATATTAACATATTATTTTAATATGATCATTGTAATAATGTATCTTAACTTATTAATATAACATATTAACATAATAATATAATACATATGGCATCTACTGTATAAAGATGTATATAAAGCTAGTATATTTATATTTTGGATGTCATCTATATGTTATCTATATGTACAAAAGGAGCAGTCTGACATCCCAGAGCTTCTGACACCCATAGGGAATCCCCGAGTTCTCCCTCCAGCACTCTCAGCAGTCCCCTACTGTGGACCAGGTGATTCTGGCCTGATTCCAGAGCATCACCCCCTCTACCTCTTTGCCATCCGCAAGCTTCTGTCCCACTGACATCTAGATGAGCTTGCATGTGGGGAGCACCCAAAAGAGAAGGTAGCAGTGCTCAGCCAGGACACAAAGCGCAGGGAAAGCCTGTCTGGCTCCCCTCGGCCTCTCTATGGAAAGGCAAGCCAGGTCACTGGCAGCCCCCTGCTTACCGTGTAGCGTCAGGTTCAGCCCATCTGCCCACCACACTGGGCAGGCAGGACCAAGAATCCCAGAAGGAGAAGGGAAACCTCTGTGGGTGAAGATGGGCCTCGTCTTCCTACAGCAAGGACAGATGGGTTTCAAACCTGTCACGCCTGACTCATCTCACAAGAGTCGCTTGCAAATAATCAGGAATTTTGCCTGCTGAGAGTGTAAACACAGCCCTCTTTCAAAATGAACTTACATAAGCTTGGAGTTCAACCACTTCTAGGACAACATATATAATACAATGCTCAAATTTTGTGGCTGCCAGATTATTTTACTACGGTTTACGGTCGTCTGCATTTGAGGTCATTTACACCTGTGATTCTGAATGGTGGAAACATGATGTCACGGACGCTGCTGCAGTGGGGAGATGGTGCTGATGGGTGATCGCTGACATCTACAAAAACCCTACAGGCATTTTGTCCTGGGCAGCTGCTTGTTATTTGTAAAAAGTAAATAATTTACCTATTGTATATGCATATGTTTTCTATTTATAGTAAACCAGCTGCAGGCTGTCCTTGACACCAAATGCATTTCAGGCCATTCTGGGTGGGTCTGAGAAGACCACAAACTCCATCAAAAGCAAGGCCGAGAAGGAATCTCTTTTTCCTAATTCTCTAATTCTCGGCCATCTGATTCACAACCCCAATTCTCACCATCCCTTGATTGCACACACCCAGTACACACCCTTCCACTCCCTTCATCCTGTTCAAAGACCAGCCACGCTTCTATCTTCAGTGCTGTACACAAGCCACAGGACTGCCAAGCACCTCCCTCAGGAAAGTTGCTATTACCCACAGGCCACCTCAGCCACCCTGAATCTGTGCCCAGGACAAATTAGACAAATGATGATCCCTCAGCAAATTGCCTTTGGTACTTAAGTTGTTGTTCAGTTGCTTAGTTGTGTCTGACTCTTTGCAACCCCATGGACTGCAGCACCTTAGGCTTCCCTGTCCTTCACTATCTCCCAGAGTTTGCTCAAACTCATGGCCTTGGAGTTGGTGATGCCATCCAACCGTCTCCTCCTCTGTGGCCCCTTCTTCTGCCCTCAGTCTTTCCCAGCATCAGGGTCTTTTCCAGTGAGTTAGCTCTTCGATACTAGGTAGAAGACGTCCAAAAATAAAAACATGCATTTTTCACTGAGTCCCCTGTTAGCGTTAGGGTTTTGTTGCTGCTGTTCAATCACTAAGTCATGTCCCACTCTTTGCGACCCCTATGGACTGCAGCACGCCAGGCTCCTCTGTCCTCCACTATCTCTTGGAATTTGCTCAAATTCATGTCCACTGAGCTGGTGATGCCATCTAACCGTCTCATCCTCTCCTACCACCTTCTCCTTTTGCTTTCAACCTTTCCCAGCATCAGGGTCTTTTCCAGGGAGAAAGGGTTAGGAGACCATTTTTCACCTGCTCCTAGAGCTCTTTGGGCTTCCCAGGTGACTCAGATGGTAAAGTGTCTGCCTGCAATGTGGGAGACCCGGATTTGATCCCTGGGTCGGGAAGATCCCCTGGAGAAGGAAATGGCAACCCACTCCAGTACTCTTGCCTGGAAAACTCTATGGACAGAGGAGCCTACTAGGCTATAGTCCATGGGGTCTCAAAGAGTTGGACACGACTGAGTGACTTCATTTTCTTTTCTTTCTGGAGCTCTTGCCAGCCTGTAACATGAGCACTTCCATCCTCTTGGAAACATGGAGATAATGGATCTGACCTTCCTTTTCCCTCCATTCTCCCTTCCCTGTGGGAGGAGAGGTGCATTGGATGATAGCTCTTGGGACCAGGCTGCCTGGAATGGGTACTTGTCCTTCGGCTTTGGTCTCCTGGGATGCTGCCCCAAGCAGGCCAGGCTTCCAGAACACCTACTCCTTGTTTAACTACCGTTCATTTCAGGGCTCAGCAGGGATGAGGAATTCGGGCCCCCATGGCTGGCTTCCTAAGTCCTTGGGGGTGCTTTCCCATGATCCATACTTGGGCACAGTCCACAGGAAGTCTCGCTGGACTCCTGGTCTCAGCAACAAGCCCCATCCTCCAACCCATCTCCACAAGCAAAATGATAACACCCCTGATGTCTCCACTGGATTTTACGGTCTATTTCTCTTTAGAGTTTAAAGTGGGGAGGGCTATACTGACTGAGTTGGCATATTTCCATCATATTCTGTGCTCATTCACTTCAGTTGTGTCTGACTCTTTGCAACCCACTGGACCGTCGTCCACCAAGCTCCTCTCTTCAGGGAAGAATACTGGAGAGGGTTGCCATGCCCTCCTCCAGGGGATCTTTCTGACGCAGGGATCAAACCCTTGTCTCTTGCATCTCCTGCATTGAGAGTGGATTCTTTATTACTGAGCCACAAGGATGTACACCCGCAAATACACAGAATACCCCTTAGTGCCCCGTTTACATGACTATGCTTTTGGGTTTCTGTGGTTGTTGCTTACCTCACAAATAGCAACCAAACAAAATTTCTCCAAGATTACTGCCTAGAAGGTTAGAACCATCTCATTTAGTTACTTCAGTTCCCAAACTTTATGTAGTGCTTGTAATATGCCAAGCCTTTTTTTAATGACTGCAGATGAGAACTCATGTCATCCTCAGAGCAATCCATATGGTAGATACTGTTGTGAACCCTGTTTTACAGATGAGGAAACTGAGGCACCGATTACTGCCCAGGGTTTTGAGTTCCAGCTCAGACAGGCTGTCCCCTGGGTTCGAGTTCAAGTGCCTAAGCCTTAACCCCAAGGACAAGGTACCCAGGGGGTTCTGCCAACCATGGAGTTGCTTCTCAAGAAAAGCCACGTACACTCCCAACTCCCCCACGGTTGTTTCCCAGGTGCCAGGGTCAGCCGGCATGGAGGTAAGCTGGGAATAACACGAGACCTCAAAGTCCTCTGTGCACCGCATTCCCCATCTCCACCCGGACCCAGGGAGGTTTGTGGTGAGTCACAAACCAGCTGGAGTCTCTTCACACGGGAAAGAAATAATGGCCTTCCCATCACCTTCCCAAAGGCCATGACAGACCCTTTTGTGAGACTCCATAGAAGCTAAGTCCTCGTTTAAAAGTTGTAGATTACACTACTATATATAAAATAGACAGCTAATAAGGACTTGCTCTATATCACAAGGAACTCTACTCAATAGTCTGTAATGGTCTATATAAGAAGAGAATCTAAAGAGTTGACAGATGTCTGTGTATAGTATAACTGATTCGCTTTGCTGTTCACCTGTAACTAACACAACATTGTAAATCAACCATACTCCAATACAAATTATAAAAAAGTAAAAGCGAATGGTGGTTTAATTGTATTTCTTCTACTATTTAAGGGCAGATTCAAGGCATTCTAGTCTCAATTAATTTAGTCACTTATTTTTGTAAATCAAGATTTCTACCTACACCTTGGCCCAGCCCACAGAGAATGAGTCCCGGCTTAATTCTAAAACAGAGATGGACATTTAGCTTCCTCTTTTTCATCACTAAGATGACAGTGAGGCTCAGAAGGCATTTCTCTGGGGTAAGTGGAAATGCTCTTGCATAACCAAACCCATTCAAGTCTCATCGCCTTTAGCTTTCTCCTCCCAGTCCTCAACTCTGCAAAGAACACGACCAAGCCCCTCGGGAACATCCCTGAGAAATCTAAATGAGATCAAACCCAACCCAACCATGAAATCACTGTGTTTTCTACCAGGCACCGCCACAGCTCAGGATTCCTGAGTGCTGGTAAATGGATACTTCTGTGATAACACGTGAACAAGAGACCGATCTGTGTGATTCCAGGCTCTCTGGAGAATAAGGTCTAGGAGGAAATGACAAAAATTTTCTATAGAGAGTTTGAAATAGAAGTCACATTGTTTCTGTTTCAAAACCACCTATGAATACAAAGGATTTACAGAGTGATAACTCTTTCAAATTTTTCTTTGCCATATATACGGGATTGGATCATTGAGGGAGAGGGCATGACTGTGTTGATGTTTTGTATGTTTGGAAAATCTAAGGTTGGGAAACCCCAGGATCCCGGGATGCCCCAAAGTGTGCAAACGGCCCATTGTCTGCTTACACTGGCCTGCTTTGCCATGAAAATGACATCCGACTGATAAGCAGCCCTCTGCTAGAACATTCCAGGTGCAGGAGAAAGTTGGTGCTCTGTGTCAGCCAAGCAGTAAATGGGTTTTCCAGTGAGTCCAAAGGCAATATTAACTGTCCTTTGTTCTGGTGATGATCTTGGCATCTGTAGGTTTGGGCTTATGATTAACCAGGCAAGAGGCTGGCTGGGCAGGTTGTCTATCAATCCCGTTTCCTGGTTGCTGAGAACAGCATCTTACTCATCTTTCTGAGGCAGAGGTGTGCCATATGACTCCATATGACCTACAAAACCCTGGGACCTCAAGGAATTTTACCTCATTCACTGACTGCGATTCCAGAACATTTTGCCCAAGTGTAGGTGATCTCAATAATTTTCCAAAGAACTTTAGGACTTTTATTTATTTATTTATTTTCCATATTTTTTTAATTTAATATTTTATTCTATTTTACAATACTGTATTGGTTTTGCCATACATTGACATGAATCAGCCACAGGTGTACACAATCTTCCAATGCCCCCTCCCACCTCCCACTCCACACCATCTCCCCGGATCATCCCATACACCAGCCTCAAGCATCCTGTATCCTGTATTGAACATAGACTGGCACTTCATTTCTTATATGATAGTATACATGTTTCAGTGCCATTCTCCCCAATCATCCCACCCTCTCCCTCTCTCTCAGAAGCCAAAAGTCCATTCTATACCTCTGTGTCTCTTATGTTGTCTCATTTACAATGTCATCATTACTATCTTTCTAAATTCCATATAGAACTTTAGGACTTTTAAAAACACATGCTAAATTACTTTTATTGCTATGCATGAACATTTTATCTCAATGTGTGGCTAACTTGCTGTGCATGTTGACAATAGTGTGCCAAGCTTCTTGTAAACATGCAGGAGGCTGTGTAGCTTCTGCCTCCAGCAGTTACCCTGTCGTTGGGGAGGAAAGACACAGGCATGTGGAATAGCTGGGTGACATCATAAAACTGCAAGGGATTGAATGGTACCCACAGTGATGCAATGGCAGCTCAAAGAACTGGCAGGTCACAGTGTGGCTGGCACCATCACAGAGGCCTCCGGCCAAGTTAGGATTTAAACATTCAGAGGAGCGGAGAGAAAAGTTATCCAGGAAAGTGGAACAACACAGGCAAGGCAGGAATTGCTGAGTGATGAGTCGATCACTTTGACTCAAGGGGAATGTAGTATAGAGAGGTCAGGACAGGTTGGTGGGACCAGGCTAAATTAGTTCAGGTCGGTCCAAACCAGGGGGTAGGACTTCATCCCAAAGACAGTGGCGAGAGCTATGGAAATGTGAGCTGAAGGTGTCCAGGCAAAATTAGTCCCTGTGTTCCTCCAAACCTGAAAGCCATTCAAATTGCTTTTTAATATATTTTTTAATTGAAATATAGTTGATTTCACAATGTTTGAGGTATAAAGCAAAGTAACTCAGCTCTCTGTGTGTGTGTGTGTGTGTGTGTGTGTGTGTGTGCTGTCTCTTATACACATCTTATGGAATTTAGAAAGATAGTAATGATGACATTGTAAATGAGACAACATAAGAGACACAGAGGTATAGAATGGACTTTTGGCTTCTGAGAGAGAGGGAGAGGGTGGGATGATTGGGGAGAATGGCACTGAAACATGTATACTATCATATAAGAAATGAAGTGCCAGTCTATGTTCAATACAGGATACAGGATGCTTGAGGCTGGTGTATGGGATGATCCGGGGAGATGGTGTGGAGTGGGAGGTGGGAGGGGGCATTGGAAGATTGTGTACACCTGTGGCTGATTCATGTCAATGTATGGCAAAACCAATACAGTATTGTAAAATAGAATAAAATATTAAATTAAAAAAATATGGAAAATAAATAAATAAATAAAAGTCCTAAAGTTCTTTGGAAAATTATTGAGATCACCTACACTTGGGCAAAATGTTCTGGAATCGCAGTCAGTGAATGAGGTAAAATTCCTTGAGGTCCCAGGGTTTTGTAGGTCATATGGAGTCATATGGCACACCTCTGCCTCAGAAAGATGAGTAAGATGCTGTTCTCAGCAACCAGGAAACGGGATTGATAGACAACCTGCCCAGCCAGCCTCTTGCCTGGTTAATCATAAGCCCAAACCTACAGATGCCAAGATCATCACCAGAACAAAGGAGAGTTAATATTGCCTTTGGACTCACTGGAAAACCCATTTACTGCTTGGCTGACACAGAGCACCAACTTTCTCCTGCACCTGGAATGTTCTAGCAGAGGGCTGCTTATCAGTCGGATGTCATTTTCATGGCAAAGCAGGCCAGTGTAAGCAGACAATGGGCCGTTTGCACACTTTGGGGCATCCCGGGATCCTGGGGTTTCCCAACCTTAGATTTTCCAAACATACAAAACATCAACACAGTCATGCCCTCTCCCTCAATGATCCAATCCCGTATATATGGCAAAGAAAAAATTGAAAGAGTTATCACTCTGTAAATCCTTTGTATTCATAGGTGGTTTTGAAACAGAAACAATGTGACTTCTATTTCAAACTCTCTATAGAAAATTTTTGTCATTTCGTCCTAGACCTTATTCTCCAGAGAGCCTGGAATCACACAGATCGGTCTCTTGTTCACGTGTTATCACAGAAGTATCCATTTACCAGCACTCAGGAATCCTGAGCTGTGGCGGTGCCTGGTAGAAAACACAGTGATTTCATGGTTGGGTTGGGTTTGATCTCATTTAGATTTCTCAGGGATGTTCCCGAGGGGCTTGGTCGTGTTCTTTGCAGAGTTGAGGACTGGGAGGAGAAAGCTAAAGGCGATGAGACTTGAATGGGTTTGGTTATGCAAGAGCATTTCCACTTACCCCAGAGAAATGCCTTCTGAGCCTCACTGTCATCTTAGTGATGAAAAAGAGGAAGCTAAATGTCCATCTCTGTTTTAGAATTAAGCCGGGACTCATTCTCTGTGGGCTGGGCCAAGGTGTAGGTAGAAATCTTGATTTTACAAAAATAAGTGACTAAATTAATTGAGACTAGAATGCCTTGAATCTGCCCTTAAATAGTAGAAGAAATACAATTAAACCACCATTCGCTTTTACTTTTTTATAATTTGTATTGGAGTATGGTTGATTTACAATGTTGTGTTAGTTACAGGTGAACAGCAAAGCGAATCAGTTATACTATACACAGACATCTGTCAACTCTTTAGATTCTCTTCTTATATAGACCATTAAGTACTAGTGTGTGAGATAAGTGCAACTGTAATTTGAGCATTCTTTGGCATTGCTCAAACATAGAGAAAAATGGAGCCTAATTACCTACCCGAGGGTGATGCCCCTACCATCTGCAAAATGGTGATTTCTAGATCCTGAATCCGTCCTCTCCTCCTTTTGCCTGCTCTGTCACTCAGCCTTTTCTGAGCTTCTCTGCTCCCCACTCTGTCTCAAGGCCACAGAGATGCTGCATCCATCACCAGCCCCCCAACCCCCGACACACATAGAGACCATCCACGTGGCTTAAGCCCCAGAGATCCTGTGGTAAGAGCCCTGCAGGCTGCTCGCTCATAGCCCTTGGGTGGGGGCTGGGGCAAGAAAGCGATCTGGATGCATGGGCACTCTGGGGGTGGGGGACACTGGGAGGCCCCTGGGCTCCTGTTTTAAGCTTTTGATTGCTGGATCTTCCTGGCCCCAGAAATGAAGTTCTGAAATGACCACACTGGCCCTTGATTCGTAGGCTGGAAGGACTAGGGCTGCTTTATTAGGACTCTCCACCCCACCCTAGATAGAAAGAACTTGACTAACTGGTAATGAGATACACAGAGGCTAGTGGAGGCAGTGGTAGTTCAGGTGTGAATGTCAAATATTGGTGCTGATAACAAGTGTGAGAAAACTAATGGCAGGGTTTACCTAGACAGATGTCGATGGCCTACCGGGTGTGCCTGATGATCATACAGGAAGGAGGAAGCGAAGCAGCATCTCTTGGGCATCTACTGTATTCTAAGCCCTGGATGACAGGAGTGTTCTACCTGTATCATCTTCCATTCATCTCACCGGAACCTGATGGGGTGGGTGTTGTCCTCATTTTAGGGATGACGAAACCGAGGTTCAGAGAGGTTCAGAGATCACCCAAGGTTGAGAGCTATTTCATGACCCAGCAGAGAGTTAAGCTTGGGTCTTTATGACTCCAGCCCATTAGCTCTTCACTCCATACCACGCAGCCCAAGAGCAATTACAGAAACCATTGTGTGTGTGTTCAGTTGTCTTTGTTGTGAGTTTTATTTGAGGTGAGGACTGAGGGTAACCTCAATGGTGGTTCAGGCTTCAGAACAGCTCAGGTAGCCTGATCCCCAAATGACAGCATCAGAAGCCTGCAAAGAGCCGTTCAGTGGGGAGGAGACAGAACTCGGGGGGCTAGGCAAGTGGAAACGGTGTCTGTTTGGCGAGTTTGCAAGGGCGGGCCTGGCTGTAGTTAACTGTATCCCGCTTGCTCTAAATACGGCATTGTCTTCCAAGACCCCATCCCCTTCATGCGGGGGATGGCCACAAGATGAAGGGCTGATCTGCAGCAAAGGTTGTGGGATGTCCATCTCTTCTTGTAAACAGTTTCTTCTCTCCTAAAGAGCAGTGATGAGTCAGCCATATGGAGCCTGGGTCAAGTTTTCTATTAACATAAATAAGGTTATACATTTCTATTAAAATCAGATCATACATGGGAATCAGGTTTATGGAATTGTCCCCAACATACGCCAAGTGCAGAAATCCCTGAAGATCTGGGTTCCTGAAATAAAGTTACCATGTGCTGGAGGAGGAAAGGGTGGCAACATCCCCTTTCTAGAACAGGGGCAAAGTGTATGATAGGGTGGTTTGCTTTTTTCCTCCTCTTTCTTCTCCTGTACTAACCTCTCTGGCTCCCCTCCCTGGGGCCTTCTGAGTGTCCCAGTACCTGTCCTGGGACAAGCTTCTCAGATCAAATGAAGGATGCGCCACCTCTCAAATGTCCTACCACCTTCTCTGTTGTCCAATCAAGAGGCTGCTTGTAGACCAGATAAACACACAGGTAGGGACAAGCCTCCGTAAACACAGGGATATTTTCTCACTCAAAGTGGGCCCATAGAAAAGGTACATTTTCCTCCCAGGGACAAAATCTTTAGGGCAACGGGAAACACACCTCCCAGTGGTTTTGCATCAATCCAGGTTCTGCAGCTCACTTGCTCTGTGAGCCGGCCAAGTCACCTTGCCTTCTTGGGCATGTTCCCCATCTAGAGGATGAAAGACACATCACCAAAGGGATGTTTTCCAAAGAACCTTGTTCCTAGAGAAGCTTATGGCAGACATGTTTCTGCTTCCTGTAAAGCCTCTCTGAAAGAGTCATAAGAACTAGTGGTACTGGGTTGGCCAAAAAGTTCGTTCGGATTTTCTGTACAATGTAATGTGAAAACTGATTGAAAAGTTTGGTCACTCGAATATATTACAGGCTCTAAGGAGGTCTGTAGGAACTAATGCTTTCTCTGTTTTAACTCTGTTCCCCAAACCAATGGGTTTGTAACAACAAACCCTTGTTTTATTAGTACTCCAGGACACACACACACACACACACACACATTGAGATTAGCTGAACAGATCATACGTAAGATCTGTTTTCTGATCCTCTCATTTGAAAATGAATTCATGGTGAACATCTCCAGAGAGATGGGGAAGAAAATCTTCTTCCTTCAAATGGTGAATGACTTCTAAACGGCATCACAATTTATGGGGATCTGTGCATCCGTGCCTGCTAAGTCACTTCAGTCGTGTTGGACTCTTTTCGACCCCATGGACTACAGCCCACCAAGCTCCTCTCTCCGGGGGATTCTCCAGGCAAGAATACTGGAGTGGGTTGCCATTTCCGACTCCAGGGATTCTTCTCCACCCAAGTATCAAACCTGAGTCTCCTGCATCTCCAGCATTGGCAGGTGGGTTCTTTACCACTAGCACCACCTGGGAAGCCCTTATGGGGTCTGTGAATGGATAAGAAAATGTATTTTGTTAAAAAATGGAGAACTACCATTAATGATCCTGATTCCCATGTAACAAACAAGCTACCTCTAAGAGAGGCTGATAGGAAAGTGTCTCAAAAGGTTTGAGTGGCAGTGACAAGACTGGGCACTGTTTCAGAGAGCGGAGGACCAGGCTGACCACGATCCATCCCTTCCTTACCACGGCCAAGGCTCTCAGCCTGCAGGGCCTCCCCTCCCACCTCCCACTTGTCTTCATGTTCTCTTGTGGTGAAATTTTAGGCAGGTTCTAATTAGCGAGGCTGGAATTTGACCATGAGGTGGAGTTAAACATTTTCACCTTTGCAGATGGGTCTGAAGACAGTATAACGCTGGTTCCTGGAAGGGAGTTCTCATCTCCCATTTTCCTCCACAGTTTCCTCCACAGTAGAAACTGCAGGAAGAGGAAGGCAAATCGGATTGCATGGTTGACTTGAACTTGACCAGAAAACTTTTGTTTCTACCTGTTTCTACCATCATTCTAAAATCTTTAACTTTAATTTCCTGCCTAAGTGCTACCTATAGTATTGAGTAACGATTGAGGTAGAGGACGCTGTTCTTTTTTTTCATTCTATGTCTTTTTTTCATGTTTACATACCAACTGTTTGGAGGTAAAGTGAGCAAAGCTGATCAGCTCCACTTTATAGGTGTAGAAGCTGAGATAATGATCTATGAAATGTGCTTAAGGCTAAGACTTGATCCTGGACCAGAAGGAAAGTTTTCTGATTCCTAATCCAGTCTGTATGGCATCAGTGGAACAAGACTTACCACTATATAATTCAGTAGCTGCAGAAGACTGAAATATTAGACCGATTCTGTGTGGTCCTCAATGTGAAAACTGTACTTTTAAATACCTGAAGAGGCAGTCCATTTCTTTAAAAAAAAAAATCCAGTTAATTAGAATTCAGTTGAATCTGATTTCTAAATAAAGTTTATTTTCTTTTTTATTTCAAAAGCTGATTGGAATCTAACAAGAGTGGATATATGTATACGTGTAACTGATTCACTTTGCTGTACGCTTGAAACTAACACAAGTATGGTAAATCAACCATACTTCAATAAAAATTTTTTAAATAGTTAATTGGAAAGATTGTGAAAAATTAGAAAAGCATAAAGAAGTTTGCTTTGTCTGTAAACCTAGTAATTATTTGTGTTCCTTGTTGACATTTTGGTGTCCTTTAAAGTGCATTTTAGCTGACATCACATGTGAAGTATTACTTTATAAACTACCTTCTTAAAAACATATTTACTTTATATTGGAGTATACTTGGTTTACAATATTGTGTTAGTTTCAGGTGTACAGCAAAGTGATATATATATACATGCAGTCTTTTTCAGATCCTTTTCCCATATAGGTTATAGTAAGTCCCCTACATGTGAACCTTCAAGCTGCAAACTTTCAAAGATGCGAATGTGCATCTGATCCCAGCACGGAGCTGTGCCATCGATGTCAGACACGGGTGACGCTGCAGCTTGCCCTCCGTCTCCTAAGGCTGACGACCTTCAGCTCTGCCGTCTCCCACCTCCCCTCCCTCCTCCAGTCAGTAGCTCTTCTTGCCTTTTCACTCCATGCCAGCCCCTGTGTACCAGCTGTGGTACTATCAGTTCAGTTTAGTCCCTCAGTCCTGTCTGACTCTTTTCGACCCCATGGACTGCAGCACGCCAGGCCTCCCTGTCCATCACCAACTCCTGGAGTTTACTCAAACTCATGTCCATTGAGTCGGTGATGCCATCCAACCATCTCATCCTCTGTCATCCCCTTCTCCTCCTGCCTTCAATCTTTCTCAGCATCAGGGGCTTTTCAGATGAGTCAATTCTTCACATCCGGTGGCCAAAGTATTGGAGTTTCAGCTATAACATCTGTCCTTCCAATGAATGTTTAGGACTGATTTCCTTTAGGATGGACTGGCTGGATCTCCTTGCAGTCCAGGGGACTCTCAAGAGTCTTCGCCAGCACCACACTTCAAAAGCATAAGTTCTTCGGTGCTCAGCTTTCTTTATAGTCCAACTCTCAGAGCCATACATGACTACTGGAAAAACCATAGCTTTGACTAGACAGACTTTTGTTGGCAAAGTAATGTCTCTGCTTTTTAATATACTTTAATGTATTTTTCAAGGTACTGTAAGATTGAAATGTTTTCTTAATTTTTATATTTGTTATGTAGTATTTGTGTTAAAACTATTATAAACCTATTACAGTACAGTACTATATAGCCAATTGTGTTAGTTGGGTGCCTAAGCTAACTTTGTTGGATTTATGAACAAATTGTACCTATGAACTTGCTCTTGGAATGGAATTCACTTGAATATAGGGTCCTTACTGTATTAATAGAATATTAAGTAGGTTTCTCTTTGCTATGCAGTGGGACCTTGTTATAAACTAACTTTTATATCTTAAACAGTAGTATGAGCTTTTCTGGGCCATTAAAAGTTACTCAAAAAGTTATTTTATTTATTGCATGACACATAATCTATTTAACCAGCCTTAAATCTTTGGTAATTCAGATTGTTTCCAGTATGTCACTATAATGACTGATGCTAGAGTGAACATTTCTGAACACAATCTTTGGGTACATTTCTGATTATTTCTTAGGATAAATTCCTAGAAAAGGACATTGTTTCAGAGACTCCAAGCACTTTTTAAGGGTTTTGATACTGACATATTACCCTCTGGAAAGGGTACACCAATGAACATTCCAACCCATAGTGCATTCCAATCCATTTACCATCACTGAACACCAGCTTCACTTTTTTTTTATTCTTTTTTGACTATTGCCCGCCTCCAGCTTGGGGGTGATACCCTTTAATAACTCAGCTCTGATACTCTTTCCCTCTCATTTCAGCTTCTCAGAGCTGCTCTTTCATTGTGGCGGCCTTTCCTTCCTCTTTATGGATCCATGAATAAGTATCTAATGAACAAAATAGTTGATATTCAGTTAGAAGTTAGATTTATAGGAATATTTAAAGAGGTCTATGAAATAGTTGTACCTAGATAAGACTTCAAAACATGCAAGTATCAGCTCTCAAATGCTTTGCCTCAGCCTAACTTTCTGCCCGAGAGCACAAGATGAAAATTCAACTGTACCTGTAGACTTCCATTCAATTTCATTTACTTACAAACACACGTGGACAGGAAAAGGACAGGACATCTTTAATGAGCAGAAATGATGTCAAAATGTACATTATGATTGGGATAATCCACTTGCAGACATGCTATACTGTGGACACTTATGTTGTACAGTCACAATAAGAATTATGATTTATATCAGGGATCGGCAAACTATAACCCATGGGGCGTGGATGACCACCACTTGATTTTGTGAATAGGCATTTATTGGCACGTTGCCTGTGGCTGCTCCCTTGCTAAAATTTCACAGTTGAGTCATTTTGGTACAGACCTTATCCACAAAGCCTAGAATATTTGTTGGCTGGCACTTTACCAAAAGAAAGTGTCCCACGCCTGATTTATATTCTACTTAAAGCATACAGAGAGCTTCACTCTTCATTCCTCACTGTTTCAGGACAGAGAGCTGGCATTATTGCTCATCTCAGTGTATGGATGTGTAAAGGGATCTCTTCAAGGTTAGATTTTTGTTCAAGGTCAGGCTTAGTTTCTGTGAGGAGGAGCTGAAGTTTGAATTCAGAACTTTAGATCTGCAATACAATGTTTTATACTTTCTAGAGGGAAGAAGCTTCTCTATTTTGCCCCTTCTTTTGTGTCTCTTTACCAACCACTGTGTGTCAGTTCCTTCCCAAATTCTCTGTATAAGATCCTTCCCTTGGGAAATTGAAGGATGTGTTGGTGGTAGTGACATAAACAAGCAGATTCTATTCTAGCCTGTATCTTATATGTATGCATATAAAATAAGCAGATTGGAGTCCTAAGTATATTGATAGAGTTGGCATGTAAGTTAATCTTTCTTCCATGATTCAGAAACCCGAGTCACCTCCAGAAAGACCTGAGAGTTATCATATGAAAATTTATTAGTTTATCATGGCCCAGAATTATAGATGTGGGTGACTGAATCTCCACAGATCTTATCATAGCCCTTAAAAGTGACTTTAGCCTCCCTGCCACCTCACTGAAATTTATTCATATTCCAGCTGATTTTCTCTCATTATGGCAGAAAAGGAAAAAGTATGTGAATATTTGAACTTTGGGGATGCTTGAATCCTGATAAATAGAAAGGTACTAGATATTTCATTATTAACACTTGAACTCTTAAAGAAAAGCACAGAGATCTATACACAAATAATAGATGCACACAGCAACCACTATTTTTAAGCCTCACTATTAAATGTGAACCTCATGTTTGATATGTTAGATATGGGAGATTAAGCTAGCTATCGTATTTACTTTAGTAGACTCTTAAAAAAAAAATCCTAATTCAGAGTTTGTTTCTGAACAACTACCTCCTTAATCCCATAGCACCTGCCAGAAGACATCCAATAACCTACTCTTTAGGTCAGAGAGAAACATACAAAAGAGAAAGCCTTGGCTGGAATGACTCATGTTACAAGCCAGCTGCTTTCCAGAATTCGTTAAGATATAGGGTCCAGATCTCCTTTTGTGGCTTTCTACAGACTTTATTTGAACAGAGAAATTACAGCAACCCTGCCCACATAAAAGCTAAGGAAACAAACTAGTTGGGGTAGCGAGAGTGCCCAAAATTTTACTATACTTTGAAACAAACTGGCAAGGGTGTTAGCAAGCCTTGTTTTTGCTTTCTGGTAATACATGCTCCTTTGCTTTCATTCGCTATTAAAACGATTAAATTGTGAACATACTAGATTCCATTTGACAATCAGCAGGGATTTTTTTTTTTTTTTTGATAGTCACCGAGGCAGTGGCTATCAGAGGCACGGAAACCTCTGGCATTTTGGTTTATGTAGGTTGATCACCAATCATCCTTTTCTTCCTTTGACCAACATCAAGTTGTTCTGAGTTCTTTTCCACTTCAATTTATTGAGCGATCTACCTTAACCCAACACATGAACATATCCTGGGCCAATGAGAAGCAATGTCTGGTTTATATATTTATTTTCCCCCAAGTGACAACTCATGAATGAGTAGTGGTCTTCCCTGTGCCTTGGAGCTGAGAAAGGAGACAGATTTTCAGCAGAGTTGCCAAGATCAATCGTTTCTTGTGTAGAGCTGCGTGTGTGTGTGTGTGTGTGTGTGTGTGTGTGTGTGTGTATTTTCTACTCAGGATGGTACATTCATCTATTGATTCCTTTAACAAACTTTTGTTGACCATCTTTCTTTACCAGGAAGTATTCCAGAGACTAGGAATGGGAGGAACTCCAAGATACAAACAGATAAAGACATTCTCATAAACAAAGACTGTGCTTTTATATGATAAGTATAGTAAGAATGTTCTAAATACAGGAATTGTTAGTGCTTTGGGGCCTCTGCTTATTCAAACATTATGATGGAAAAGATAATGAAAAGGAGATGAATGAACAGATTACATTTCCAGCAGTGGTTATCAGTCTCCCCAAATCTATGGTATGGGGTGTTTTTAAAAAGTATTTTCCTGAAGTTTATGGAGCAATAATCCCTTGCTATTGGCCTAAATGTAGAGGGGAAAATAAAACCCTGAAACCAGACCATGCAATATGGTTTTCATATGCCCTAAAGCCAGAGTTGAAAGAGACTCCAACTTCATATCACCAAGCAATATTCAGGCTATTGCAGACTAAAATGCTTTCCCTGAATTATTCTAATGTAGGTTCTCATTCTCAAAATAGGCTCTTTATGAAACTCTGTGTGAACACTCAGGGGAGATTCTCATCTAGAATATTTATACATGAGTGTGGTTTGTCTAACAAACTGCTGATAGTTCTTCAGCATTCACGGATAGGACTTTCACGTTTGGGAGAGCATACGCTCAGATGCTCATTTTTTTGCATAGGAGGAAATGAAATATAGAAATGTTCACCTATTTGGCCACAGTTCACATTTAGTTAGTGTCAAAATTTTAATCCAACTTGGAAAATAGATTTTAATCCAACCTGGAGCCTAGAAACAGCCATTCTTGAAGCCTTTATCTTCCATTTTCTTCCTCAGTAAGCTTCATTTCATCTACTTCAACAGAAGTTGTTGATTCAGGCTGGAAACAGAGTTGAACAAAGCCATCTCTAATAAGCTCGGGTGGCCCTGAATTAACTGAATGCCCATTACCCTCCAGCTGGCCTGGTTCAAGGAAGGGTTTGAACGACCTTGGTATCCCTTATGTTTCAAAGATGTCTGTTCATTGCCTTGTGTGCTTGTAGTTCAATGTGCCATTTCCCAGAAATATAATCATATAATGGAATATGCTCTTGCTGTTTAGTTTTAAGTCACATCAGACTCTTTGCGAACCCACAGACTGTAGCCTGCCAGGCTGCTCTGTCCATGGGATTCTCCAGGCAAGATGATGTATAATTAATACTAAAGCTGCATTGACCAGAGTGTCATTTTCTTTGAAGCATCAGACCAAACTGCACGGTCTTGCACCCCAGCTTCATGGTGGTGAGCAACACACAGTTAATTTATGCAAAAACGTTACTTCCTCCCTTGTGGATTGACTGCCGGATGGCAGAGAACACATGAAGCTGGATTAATTTCAGAATCACTCAGCAATGTCATAGACCCAGTTTGGATTGTTCAAACACATGGTCTATGAGAGATATTTATCCTCACATTGCCTTTCACTAGCAACTATTTGTGAGACTTCAAGAACAAAAGGTATCATGAAAATAAAATGCATCACCAAAAGTAAAATACATCATCAACTCAGCAGAGCTGGCCCAGGGTTAAAAGATGCAGTAGAATTTCCCTTCTGGTCGATCATGTTTCCCTTTGATGCTGTTCAAAATTCTTCAGTGATCACCGATAACTGCCTGTAATTCAACACACACAGACCAGCTCTCCTGAAAGTCAAGCATCAGCTTCTCTATTACAGTGGAGGGAGGGGCTCAAGTTTGCATTTGTTTTTGTTTTTCTTTATTTTTTTTCCCTTTAGATGCATGTCTGTTTTTAAGCAAAGTCCAGTTTGGCATCCTAATATAAGTACAATTTCATCTTTCTCCAGAAGCCTTCCCTTTTCACAGCCTTTAATGACTGTCCCATCATCAGTACAGTCAGGACTGAGTCCACCTCTAGGCATCTGTCATACCTGTATTGAAGGAAAAGAAAATGTAAGTGGTGGAATAAAAAGCACATCCTTGCCTCACTACTCCTGAAGATTGACCCTGACAGTCTAGAAGTTCGCATTCAGCAAATATTTTGGTATAGCGTAGTTAGAAAATCTGCTTAGAAAGATGTGCACAACCTATTTGTTTCCTTTGTTCTCCTTAAATATTTCCTTGATCTGGATCTTGGTCTTCTGTCCTCAAGGAATTCTCTCAGGGCAGAGCTGAGACAAACCTGGTCTGTGATTCCCTCCAAAGAACATGCTAAGCACACACTTGTCGTTGATCCAACTCACCTTAGGTTTTTGAGTGTCTTTCAAATGATTGTTGGAAACTGGGGCTAGTGGTCATGGGGAAAGGAGGGTCAGAAGATGAATAAACTAAATATTAAAGAAATACAGTTCTAGTTGGTTGGGAAGGGGGGAAACTTACATACGTGATGCTAACATGGAACCAGCGTGAATGTGCTATCATGGCACCGTGATGAAAGGAGGAGGATACATCAGTTCTCACTGCAGGAGGAGCTGGGCAAGTTTTGGTGAACATGGGTTTTAACTGCACTCTTGAGTTAAATAGAACTCTCCCAAGTGAATGAGGCAGTGACAGGGACATCGGAGGTAAGAAGCAGGACCAATTAAAGACTTAGACCTGGAAGAGCATGTTCATATAAAATAGTGTGGTCTAGCAATGGTAGGGAGAGGGTAGGCAAGAAAGGCAGGGAAAATAATAGGGAATTAAGCTGAATCCATAAACAGGGTTGGGTTCTCAAGGGCTTTCAGTGCTAGGATGAAGAGCTTAGATACAATGAAAGGTCAAAAACATATTTTAAGTTGAAGTATGAAGTAGTTCTGGATTGTATAAAGATCTTGCTGACGTTGCTTGGAAAATGTTTGGGATGGTGATTATGAGAGAGGCTAGAGGATCCATTTGAAGAATATTGAAACGTATTATTTATTATTATATTTTTATAAATAGTAACACTTATTATTAAAGAATACAGGTGCCTGACAATGGAGGGTAGTAGCAAGAATAGAGAAAGAGGTGTGACAGGAAGTGACCCAGGAGATTGGCAATTGACTTAGCCTCTGGAGGGAAGAACTTGAGGTCAGAGAGATGGTGATGTGAAAGTCTAGAGTCTGGTGAACCAAAGAGTAGTTACCCAGGGTGCGAAGCAAGACCAAGGTGGAACGTGGGGCCCAATGGGGTCTGTTTGGACCTACGGACTTTGAGTCCCTTTCAAATATCTGTGTGATGACATGTGACCAAGGAGCAAAGGAGAGAAGTCTGGTCTGGAGGCAAGGATTTAGGAGTGGAGATGCAGCCAGCCAAGGGTATTAGGGCACGGTTCTGCGGGGAGGACAGTGGCCCCTGAAGCTCAAGAAAAAATTCAAGGGCAGGCACAGCATATGTCCAAGGAGCATTATATGTGCACAGTCCACACATCACTCTAGAAGAGCACTGTCCAACAGAATATATCGCAAGACCACAGATTCGATATTCTGGTTGTTGTTCAGTCACTCAGTCCTGTCCAACTCTTTGTGACCCATGGACTGCAGCAAGCCAGGCTTCCCTGTCCTTCACCATCTCCTGGAGCCGGCTGAAGCTCAAATTTTCTAGTAGCCCCAAATAATTAAAAAGAAACTTGCAAAATTAAATTCTGCTTGAATTTTTATTGAGCCCATATAGCCAAATAATGTCATTTCAACATGTATTGTGAAAATTATTCATGCAATAATTTATATTTTTTAGGTCTTTGCTATCCAGTGAGTATTTATACTTGCTGTTCATCTCAGTTCAGACCAGCTATGTTTCAAGGGTTTATTGGCCACATTTGTGAGTGGCTATCCCAGGTGGCACAGTGGTAAAGAATCTGCCTGCCATTACAAGAGATACAGTTTTGACCCAGGTCAGGAAGATCCCTTGGAGTACGAAATACCAACCTGCTCCAGTATTCTTGCCTGGAAAATTCCCTGGACAGAGGAACCTGGTGAGCTACAGTCCATGGGGTGGCAAAGAGTTGGACAAGACTGAGCGACTGAGCGGACACACACACACACAACTATAGACAGCACAGTTCTGGAAGCTACCTAAGGTAGTTTGAGGATAGGGTGAACACATCATTTGTCCTTCAAACTGAGGCACTTTCAGGAGGGGAGAGGGATGAGGCAGGAGATGAGGGCCATCCTGGTGAACCAGGAAGGGCGGTATCCTACATGAGGCTCTTGTTTTCTCCTCTGTTACCCCAGCACCTTCAGTTTGGCAGAGAAAGGGAATGGTCTGTGTCCAAGCACTGATTCAGATCTTAGCAGCGGCCTGTCTAAGGCACCAAGCTGAGCCCTGGCCTCAAAGCTTTGGCTGACATGACTCCTCCACGGTGCGCCTTGTTCCCACCCTGCAAAAAGAAAATGTTAGTATCACAATGCCACTAACACATACTGAGATTGTATGTGTCCTGTCCTGGGCTGAGCCCTTGACATTGGTATCACTGTTATCTTTATGAGGTTCAGAGGGAATACCTAACTTACCGCTGGACAGGGACTCAGATTCAGGTCTGGCTGACTCTAGTTGCCAGGCTTTCAGCATCTGAGCCATATGGATAATTTTCTTCCATATTGGCTAGAGAGAGGGGGTTATATGAAAGATGCTGGAAGACTTGAAAGAGAGTAATGTGGATTTCTTTTGCTAACCAGATGGACTGTCCTTCTCATTGTGCTTTCTGAGAAAAATACCGAGTTTGGCTTGCCTTCTTGAGCCTTGTATTGAAGCAAAGCAGATTTTCTCTAAAAATATATGTATGTGTACGTGCTTAGTCACTCAGTCGTGTCCAACTCTTTGTGACCCCATGGACTGTAGCCCTCCAGGCTCCTCTGTCCATGGAATTCTCCAAGCAAGAATACTGGAATGGGTTGCCATTTCCTTCTCCAAGGGGTCTTCCCAACCCAGGGATGGAACCCGTGTCTCTTACATCTGCATTGGCAGGGGAATTCTTTACCACATGCACCACCTGGGAAGCCCATAAAAATATTGAGGACACTGAATTTGTAAATCTCCAATCTCTAACGTGTGTGTATTTTCACCTCTCCTGGTAATCCTGTCTCTCAGCTTCAGTGCACCCGATCCCTGGCTATGAAGTTACATGTTAGTTCCTCAGTCTCTAAAGAAGTTCTGGCAATGATGGATCACACTTGTTGTCAGTCTTGTCTTGGAGGATGACTTTATGCTTGGGATGAGCCTGCCAAGGATCATGTGAGAAAATTACTCATTGTCGGAGACCCCGGGAAGATGTTCCCAGCTGTGAAGAGGCAGCTGCAGTCAAGTACAATCCCAGGCATTCCAGCTGGGGGGTGGGAGCATTGGCAGCCACGTGTCCCAGTTGGGCAGGGAGTAAACGTGTCAAAGCCCTATAGCGATCCTGCCAGGGCAGCAGGAAATTCACAAAATAGTGCCATCCCACACTCCAGGTCCTGGCATGAAATTCAAAGGGAGCTTCAAAGGTATGTGGTGGGGAAGAGGTCCTGGCTGAGCCAAATGCCAAAGTTTTCTTCCTTGTGCAGTGTCTTCCATGGCGAGAAAAGGTGCCCTGCTGACAAGTGCTGATGGAGGATTTAGAGACCTACCCACTAGTGGCTCAGAGGGTAAAGAATCCGCCTGCAGTGCGGGAGGCCTGGGTTCGATCCCCGGGTTGGGAAGATCCCCTGGAGGAAGTCATGGCAACCCACTCAGTATTCTGGCCTGGAGAATCCCCATGGGGAGCCTGGCAGGCTATAGTCCATGGAGTCAAGAAGAGTCAGGCATGTCTGAGCCACTAAGCACATAGCACATGCCCACGGGAGACAGAGCTTGAAGAAGGAAGCTTGGGGCCAGCAGGACCAATCTGTGTCCTCTATAGGAACGGGGCTCAGATGCCAGGGACAAGCGTGGAATTGTAGAGGCAGTCTGTTAGGTAGTATAGCATGTTTGGAAAACAGAGGGTTTCTAGTTAACTAAATAACTGCTGAGGTCTGGGGGCATGAAGAGAGGGGAACAGAAGTCTAATCTGACTCTAATTAGACTCAAGCCTAGAATTTAAAATGTGGTGCTTCAGAGGGCAGAAGAGGCTATTTCCTGGGATAAAAAATGAGTCACACAGAATCCAAATGGTGTTTATAGACTGCAGACAGCCTTGGGGAAGGAGGGGGTCATTACTCCAAGGGGTCTTCCCAACCCAGGGATGGAACCCGTGTCTCTTACATCTGCATTGGCAGGGGAATTCTTTACCACATGCACCACCTGGGAAGCCCATAAAAATATTGAGGACACTGAATTTGTAAATCTCCAATCTCTAACGTGTGTGTATTTTCACCTCTCCTGGTAATCCTGTCTCTCAGCTTCAGTGCACCCGATCCCTGGCTATGAAGTTACATGTTAGTTCCTCAGTCTCTAAAGAAGTTCTGGCAATGATGGATCACACTTGTTGTCAGTCTTGTCTTGGAGGATGACTTTATGCTTGGGATGAGCCTGCCAAGGATCATGTGAGAAAATTACTCATTGTCGGAGACCCCGGGAAGATGTTCCCAGCTGTGAAGAGGCAGCTGCAGTCAAGTACAATCCCAGGCATTCCAGCTGGGGGGTGGGAGCATTGGCAGCCACGTGTCCCAGTTGGGCAGGGAGTAAACGTGTCAAAGCCCTATAGCGATCCTGCCAGGGCAGCAGGAAATTCACAAAATAGTGCCATCCCACACTCCAGGTCCTGGCATGAAATTCAAAGGGAGCTTCAAAGGTATGTGGTGGGGAAGAGGTCCTGGCTGAGCCAAATGCCAAAGTTTTCTTCCTTGTGCAGTGTCTTCCATGGCGAGAAAAGGTGCCCTGCTGACAAGTGCTGATGGAGGATTTAGAGACCTACCCACTAGTGGCTCAGAGGGTAAAGAATCCGCCTGCAGTGCGGGAGGCCTGGGTTCGATCCCCGGGTTGGGAAGATCCCCTGGAGGAAGTCATGGCAACCCACTCAGTATTCTGGCCTGGAGAATCCCCATGGGGAGCCTGGCAGGCTATAGTCCATGGAGTCAAGAAGAGTCAGGCATGTCTGAGCCACTAAGCACATAGCACATGCCCACGGGAGACAGAGCTTGAAGAAGGAAGCTTGGGGCCAGCAGGACCAATCTGTGTCCCTATAGGAACGGGGCTCAGATGCCAGGGACAAGCGTGGAATTGTAGAGGCAGTCTGTTAGGTAGTATAGCATGTTTGGAAAACAGAGGGTTTCTAGTTAACTAAATAACTGCTGAGGTCTGGGGGCATGAAGAGAGGGGAACAGAAGTCTAATCTGACTCTAATTAGACTCAAGCCTAGAATTTAAAATGTGGTGCTTCAGAGGGCAGAAGAGGCTATTTCCTGGGATAAAAAATGAGTCACACAGAATCCAAATGGTGTTTATAGACTGCAGACAGCCTTGGGGAAGGAGGGGGTCATTAAAAAGCAAAATGTAGTCTCTGTCCCTGTCTGTCTGTCTGTCTCTCTTCCTCTGTCTCTCCCCCACCTGACTCTGTCTCTCTCTTTCCTCCCTCCTCTCATTTCTGTTTGTCCTCTTTCCCTGTTACTCTTTCAAAGGGGGTGCATATGCTGGTAAAAGGAAGAAGTGTTACTCTAATGAACAGCGTGCTTTCTACCTCTGTGTAGATCAACAAAAATCTGCCCAGGACTTCAGTGACTGAAAAAGAAGAGACATCAGGTACTGAGGGTTTTGCTGTTAATGGAAAAAGGAATGAGATCGTCTTAAAACCCTGAAGCAGAGAAATTTTAACTAAAACTAAGGATTTCCCAATCCCCTTTTAGAAAGAGGCAAACCAAAGTCCCTTGATGATGAGCAAGTGATGTGCATTTGAATTATGGGCATCATGGCCAAGCTGTGCCCTTGAGGGTCTTGGTCTTGACCCTAGCTGCAGATTGAGCACAAGAAAATCACCTCTCCAGGAAGCAGGCAACCAGTAAGGGCTGGGCTTCAAGCTGCTTGCCATTGTGAACCTGAAAGTTGAGGGTTTCCATTTCCCCGGGGACACAACCCAATCACATGGTGAGATCCACAGCTGTGGAAGCAATAGGATAAATTGGAGGTGGAGTGGGACCATGGCAGGCTCCATTTCAAAGAATCCCTGGTCCATTTGGAAAAGTTACATGGGCAGTTCTACAATGGATGGGTGATAAGAACAGGGTCAAAACTTCCGGGTTCTGATCTGAACTTTATCTGACTTGACTCATGACACGCTCTTAGCTGTGCCCTGTAATCGCTGTCTTATTCTTCAGGCAGCATAAAGAGAGAGCAGTTTTCACTCAGGGTCCTTTGAGATTTGCCCTGATGCTAAGGTCTGTATCTTACATGCTGTCACCAGAGCTGCCATTGCAAAATGAGGGAGGTTTTCATTATTCATAATAAGGGGCTGTCCTAGTTATAGTTTCCAGGTCTTTTGGTTTTTTAGAATCATTTGATACAACAAGCATCTGTTGCAACCAAAGACGCAGCGCTGCCTGTGGAGTCTCACCACCATGGGTGTGACCGATTCTGCATGCTGGCTAGCAGAGCGCAGGATGAGCACCATTCTGTATTTGCAAGGTCTTCCTTCTTTGACTGGACCATTTCCTAAAGGCGGCTACCATGGCAACCTCGTACCTTCATTTTCTCAATGGCAAATGGTAGCGAAAATGGTTTTATACTTTAAAGAAACCTTAGACGGATGGGATTCATGAGTGCAAATGGATTATTTTGAAAATCTCTAGATAGATACATAGATAAATGCAAAGTTGGAAGGTCCACACTCGTGCTCTACATAAATAACATATTTAAAAGAAAATTTCTAAAGCATATTTGTTCTATTTTCATTGATTTTGCCTCACAAGTGTTCTAAATATTCTGTTCCACTGATGGAATGATCACTTCAGGAACATCAGCCCTGTCAATGTCAGAATAGGAAGAGCTCATCTGTGATCTCAGGGAGACAGCAGGCTTTTCCCTCTCAGGACAGTAGCTGCCCCCCTGAGAATGGAAATGCAGGAATTGAGCCTTGCAGGGAGCGGGGGTTGTCCCAATGCACTGATGCTTCCACTGAAACTGGAGTTCTGTGCTGTTCTATTGGAGATATCATGGACTCATTAGGCCAGTGACGTCATTCAGGAGAACGCTCCCAAGATGGATGTAATATAAGACACAGATGAGTCATCTCTGTAACAGACAGCTTTCCTCCTTCTTGTTCGCTCATCATCATCAAAGTGAAAATCATAACTTAAGTATGTGAAATTGCAAATTTGTTTGGCATGTAGTTGTGTCTACATGTACTAAGTTTCCCACTCATGGGAGTCTCTCATTACCATTCAGCTCTCTTTTACTCACTTGCGTCCATTCCCGTTATTTTCCTACCAGCTGTCTGCCTGCTCCCTTGGTATCGAGATTTGCTCTCACCCAGCCAAAGTCAAGTTCTTGGCCTCTCAGATATAGTCATAACTGACTCTTGACGCACTCAGGTCCTTTGCCATGGAAGATTAAGATGCATTAAGATGCCCTGATGACTTTTTCAGACCGGGAAGTGATTTCAAATATATTGAGATTTGTGGAGCAGTACATTGGAAAGAGAACTGATTGTCTGAAAACAGCCCAAAGTGAACATGACATTCAAATAGGAGGAAATATATGAACTCACCACTTATTTAGCTGTTTAATGAAGCTGTATTGTTCTTTTACCAACATGTTTCACTTTAATGCTAAATTCTGTTTGGAGGAACATGAGGCAAAAATCCCATAGTAGTCACTTGTTGCTCTTGTTTCAGGACAAAAGCAATAGACTCAAATGTATTTATTGTTCTTGTGTATTTTACATTCCTGCACTCAATCTATCTTTAGAGCCTACTATGCACCTGACCTGTTCTAGGTGCTAGGAATGTAGCAATGAACCAAATGGAAAAAAAAAAATACCCTGGCCTCATGAAATTTATATTCAAAAAGGGAAGTCAAACAATAAGTAAAGTATATCATGTGGGCAGCTGATATTAAGAAAAATGAAGAAAAATAAGGCAAATAAGAGGCAATTGGGATACAAGGGTAGGAAGGGAGGGCCTGGATAAGAAGATGGCTGATGACATGTGATCTGGGTGTTGACACCATCATACTTGCCTGAAGGAGCTGAGACAGGGAGCCAGGCAGATAACAGGTGCCAGAGCATGTCAAGCAGAGGAAATAGCAAGTGAAAGGCAATCAGAGTTCTAGGATGCATTTTTCTATTTCTCTGAAAAAAATGGGGTTTTGATAGATTTCCTTGAATATCTAGTTTGCTTTGGGTAACATCATCATCATTTTAACATTATCAGGTCCTCTGGCCCATGAACATGAAATGTCTTTCCATTTATCTAAATCTCCTCTAATTTTTTTGAGTAACGTTTCGTAGTTTTCAGTGTACAAGTCTTTTGCCTTCTTGGTTAAATTTACCCTTAAGTATTTTGTTCTTTTTGATAGTTTTGTAAATGGAATTGACTTTTAATTTCCTTTCTGGATTGTTAATTGAACATATGTAACAACACAACTAATTTGATATGTTGATTTTATATTCTGCAATTTTGTTAAAACTATCTATTAGATTTAACAGGAGCTTTGCAGATTTTTTGAGGATTATAGCGTCACCTACAAGCAGAGATCTTTTTTTCTTGTCTAATTGCTCTGGCCAGAATTTCCAGTACTATGTTACAAAGAAATGGCAGAAATGGGCTTCCTTATCTTATTCCTGACTACAGAGGGAAACCTTTCAGTTTTTCATTGTTGAGTATGATATTAACTGTAGGTGTTTCATATATGGTCTTTATCATGTTGAAGAAGTCCCTTTCTATTCCTAGTTTACAGAGTATTTGTTTAGGGGTGATTAAACAGTTTTGATAAGAGATAGTTATAATGGTCACACAACAACCATTGTGAATATAATTCATGACACTGAATTATTTACTTAAAAACAGTTAAAATGGAAAATTTCATGTTGCATATATTTTACAACTCCAAAAGTAATAATGTAGTATACAAAAAATTGAATTTTGCACTTTGATTGGGTGAATTTTATCTGTATTATGTCTCAAGTAAAGATTAAAACAAAAAACTTTTTAAAAAGCCAAATAGGAGAATATTGCAAATGGAAGCAAGAAATTATAGTAATTTGTGGGAATGATTTAAAGGTTAAAAACATTATTTGATGATAGTTTGGATAGAGGGCATAAGCAAAAAAAAAAAAGAGAGAGAGAGAGACATGGAAGAAGCAAATGTTCTTCTAAACCATTTGGAAGTTACAGTTGGTGTAGAAGCAAGGAGGACTATGGGAGGACTAGATTTGGGAGGAAATGATCCACAGTTTAGGCTCAGACACACTGGAGGCTGCCCTTTGCTTTCTGCAGCCTTATCCCCAGCTCATCCTGGCACTGGAAAAAGTGGCTCCACCACTAGTAATTAACAATTGTTCCTTGTATGTGCAAGGCTATCATCAAGAGCTGCCCCAAACTCCAGGTCCCTCAGAACAGAACTCAAGTTAGGAGGCCACTCCAGAATACAGGGATGTGAGACAAGTTGAGAGAGATAACAAAGAATTCCCAAATACTGAGAATAATTATTGCCAATTATAGAAGGGCAAAGAACAGGAACCACTGGATCATGGAAACCTGCATGAAATCTTTGTGCCCACAGAACCTTACACACAGTAGGCATATGGTAAATGTTTGCTGATTGGTTGGTAAATACTAGTTTCCAGTGAAAATTCTGGGCTCATCTTCCATATAGATTTGAAAAAGTCAGTAGATTTAATTTGCCTTTTTTGGAATTTATTATGGCTTTGCACTGAGTAAGAAACAGTCACTTAGTCATGTCCAACTCTTTCTGACCCATGGACTGCCCAGGTGCCACAGTAGTAAAGAATCCTCCTGCCAGTGTGGAGACACAGGAGACTCAGGTTTGATCTCTTGGTTGGCAAGATCCCCTGGAGACAGAAAATGGCAACCCACTCCAGTATTCTTGCTTGGAAAATCCCATGGACAGAGGAACCTGTTGGGCTGCAGTCCGTAGAATCACAAAGAGTCAGGCATGACTGAGTGCACACATAGCTTATTATACTGCCCTGAGTAAAAGCCCCTTAGGCATCGTTCAGCCTATCGGTTTGAGATATCTTGGTGTCTTACCTTTTAGTTCCTAACTCTAGTAATCACTTAAATTTCAATGAAAGAATGATTTGTGTAAGATTCAAATATTGTAAATATGGCTCTGAGGTCTTAGGAGGGAAGGTTATCTTGTTTTGCCCAGTGAAGATGAAGTTCCACGTGAGCAGAGACAGCTGAAATAAAACAGAGCCAGCTGGAAAATTTCACTCAATATTAGACCAGCAGGTTCCTCTTTCTGTTGACTGGTGTCAGTGGTGAGTTCCTAAGAAAATCGAGTCTTATGAGATGGTCACATCTTGCAAAAGGTTTCCCAGATGGTCCTAGAAGTAAAGAACCCATCTGCCTATGCAGGAGATTCAAGAGACACAGATTCGATTCCTGGGTCAGGAAGATCCCCTGGAGGTGGGCATGGCAACTCACTCCAGTATTCTTGCCTGGAGAATTCCATGGATAGAGGAGGCGGGCAGGCAACAGTCCATAGCGTCACATAGAGTTAGACACCAGTGAAGTGACTTGATACACACATTTTGCACAGGAGAAAGACCAGAATCTGCACGGTCTTATGCTTCACAGGAAAGGAGCCAGGCCTTCTGTTCATTTCCACATGCTTCCTGGGGCATGAAGGCCTCAGCACGTGTGGTCACAAAGCCCAGTACTGAAGCAGCCGACCCCTTTCATCCGGGTCCACACATGGCGTACACTGGCTTGGGTGTGTGTGTTTTTAATACCACTCTCTCTTCCAGGGAGTTTGGAACACACGTGTTCCTTTTAACTCCCACCAGTCCCTGAGATCTGCCAGCCAGGAAGACCATTCTGGAAGAACTTTGGAGAGGATGAGGGAGCTGTTTTTGCAACCGCCTGAGACTCAGGAAGCACAGGTCTCCCCAGGTCAGCCCCTCAGCACTCACCCTCACAGAGCAGAGCTCAAAGGCCTTGCTGTATCTTGGTTTTGTTGCCCATAAAACACAGATAGTAACACTTGCGAAACAGACGCTAAATGGAATGCATTTTGTGATCTTTGGAGGAAAGGCAGCCTGTTAGCATATGCTGACAGTGTGTTTTTCTGGCACAGGCCTGGAGCCACGGCCCCACATTGCCACCAGAGTTGTTTCTGGAACCCGTGCCAAGAGCAGCCCGAAGCAATCCAGCCTCCCAGGCCTGTCTCTGGGTCCAGCTGGCAGAAGATTAAGGGCTGCTCTTGCCCAGCTGTGTGTGCCCTGCTCACCCACAGGCCTGAATTCAAGGCCCCCAATGCTTGACAGCCACCGCAAGTCACCAATTCAACCCCATAATAGACCTGCTACTACCATATGCCTGCCTCAGGGTCAAGTCTATTAAACCTACCATTTGGAGGGCAGAAGCAGTAAAGGCTGGCCCCTTCAAAGAGAAAGGTTTTGCTTTGGAACAAGAATCCCGTGTTTGTGCTTCATGGGTGGATATTTCAGGGGATAAGAGGGTTTGTGGTTTGTTTGGGTCTTGGGAAGAAAGAAATTGACAAGATGGGCTGCAGACTGGATTCACGAGGATCTAGCTCCGTCCTCGCTCAGCAGAGTTGAGGTTCGTGGTGCCCCAAGCCAAAGAGAGATTCTCTGGGGAGGAAGACGGAAGATGGAGTGGGGGAGGATGGAGCGGATGTTGCCAGGAACTGCCTTTGTTATCTCTACAAGTCACACAGTGGCCTCTGGACATTGTGTGGTCCTGCCGAGGAAGCCACAAGGGACATTCTCAGGGAAGTGAGCCTGATCTATGTGGTCCCCACTCAGGTCCCCTTTTCCTAAGTCCCTTTTCTCTCGTCCCCATCCCCTCTCCCAGCCCATGTTGCTGCCCTAAATATTTCCTAGAGAGGAAATCAGGGCAGCAAAGATATTAATTTTAAGGGACTTAACCCTTTCCTGGCAGACCCAAAGTTTTGAAGAGAAACATAGAAGGAGGGGCAGTGCTCACCGCTGAGCTTAAATCTTAAGTGACAGACATTTCAGATACTGTCACCACGACAAGGCAAGGCGGGTAGAGAGGGAGATAAGGGGAAGATAAAGATGCTGAGTGCCGAAGAATTGATGCTTTCAAATAGTGATGCTGGAGAAGACTCTTGAGAGTCCCTTGGACAGCAAAACAATCAAACCAGTCAATCCGAAAGGAAATCAACCCTGAACATTCATTGGAAGGACTGACACTGATGCTGAAACTCTAATACTTTGGCCACCTGATGGGAAGAACTGACTCCTTGGAAAACACTGTGATGCTGGGGAAGATTGAGGGCAGGAGGAAAAGAGGGCGACAGAGGATGAGATGGTTGGATGGCATCACTGACTCAATGGACATGAGTTTGAGCAAGCTCCGGGAGATAGTGAAGGACAGGGAAGCCTGGCGTGCTGCAGTCCATGGGTAGGACATGACTTAGAGACAGAACAATAACGACAAAGGTGCTGCTGGGCCCGTGAGCACTCGCGCACTCAGCCCCAGTGTGAGTCTGCCCTGACCTTTGTAGTCCTCCTTGCAGGATCTCATGTGCATCCCCAATGCACCCAGAAACCAAAATAAAGACCGCAGGACAGCATCCCAGATGAAGGAGGAAGGCCAAACCATGGTCTCAGATTATAAAGAAAAACTGTCTTAGAAAGCCCAGAGGAAAATGCAGGGCCTGGCTGCCCGCCATCTGCACTGAGCCCCGAAGCAAGAGGAAATTGACTTGAATATCAGCATGAAGAGCTTAAGATAGAGAGAGGGAAGGATCTCCAACAGAAAGGCATTCCTGCCGGTTGCATAAGCCCTTCTCTTTGAAGGTCTGGAAGGTCTGACGGGTTCTATCATCGATGGAAGCAGATGATCTGCAAGATGCCTTCCAGCGCTGGGACTACCTCACCATCTAATTTTAGCAATTCCTCTTGGCAGAGGATGGGTCCTCCCCCTTCCCAGGGCTATCTGGGGTTCCACACACCAGCTCCTACAGCTTCCTTTGATGTTGACGGGGGGGCTCTGTGGACTCAAGGCCAGATATGCGGCAGGAAGAGACACGCTCAAAGCTGTTACACTGCCCTATCTCATGGCAACCGTAAGAGGCCTGCAAATTTTTTTCTTTTCTCTCTTCTTTTTTTTAAATTATGAAGTTGTATCACTTGATTTGAAGTTAAATGTAGGCGGTCAAGTTTGGGATCAATCTTCAGAAATGATCGTTAGGAAAATTGCCATCCAATATCCTCTCTTTCTTTGCAGGGGAGGATGCTTAAGGCATGACGTTATTTTGACTAATTTAAAGATTTCATTCATATTTTTAACTCATTATAACTGAACGCAATTTAAGCCCATCACGTAATGACAGAAAGTGGCCAGAAGCCATGGGAATGTGTTTCTCATTGTGGAAACTACAAGTTAGTCATTTTCTTCTCCCAAGTAAATGTCTTTGGTTTGGTTAAGGGAATTTTTTTCGAAGAAATCATAAGTTCCAAATTAGTTTTTCGTCTCAAAAGTGACGCGCACTCAGCCCCAGTGTGAGTCTGCCCTGACCTTTGTAGTCCTCCTTGCAGGATCTCATGTGCATCCCCAATGCACCCAGAAACCAAAATAAAGACCGCAGGACAGCATCCCAGATGAAGGAGGAAGGCCAAACCATGGTCTCAGATTATAAAGAAAAACTGTCTTAGAAAGCCCAGAGGAAAATGCAGGGCCTGGCTGCCCGCCATCTGCACTGAGCCCCGAAGCAAGAGGAAATTGACTTGAATATCAGCATGAAGAGCTTAAGATAGAGAGAGGGAAGGATCTCCAACAGAAAGGCATTCCTGCCGGTTGCATAAGCCCTTCTCTTTGAAGGTCTGGAAGGTCTGACGGGTTCTATCATCGATGGAAGCAGATGATCTGCAAGATGCCTTCCAGCGCTGGGACTACCTCACCATCTAATTTTAGCAATTCCTCTTGGCAGAGGATGGGTCCTCCCCCTTCCCAGGGCTATCTGGGGTTCCACACACCAGCTCCTACAGCTTCCTTTGATGTTGACGGGGGGGCTCTGTGGACTCAAGGCCAGATATGCGGCAGGAAGAGACACGCTCAAAGCTGTTACACTGCCCTATCTCATGGCAACCGTAAGAGGCCTGCAAATTTTTTTCTTTTCTCTCTTCTTTTTTTTAAATTATGAAGTTGTATCACTTGATTTGAAGTTAAATGTAGGCGGTCAAGTTTGGGATCAATCTTCAGAAATGATCGTTAGGAAAATTGCCATCCAATATCCTCTCTTTCTTTGCAGGGGAGGATGCTTAAGGCATGACGTTATTTTGACTAATTTAAAGATTTCATTCATATTTTTAACTCATTATAACTGAACGCAATTTAAGCCCATCACGTAATGACAGAAAGTGGCCAGAAGCCATGGGAATGTGTTTCTCATTGTGGAAACTACAAGTTAGTCATTTTCTTCTCCCAAGTAAATGTCTTTGTTTGGTTAAGGGAATTTTTTTCGAAGAAATCATAAGTTCCAAATTAGTTTTTCGTCTCAAAAGTGAACCCTATGGAAAATGTAGCAATATTTCTGTAATTTTGCAAAATGTTTTGATAGTATCTATGTCCTATTTCTCAAGATCTAAAATCTTATTTTTGGGGTCTTTTTGTTTGTTGGTTTTTTTGGTTGTTTCTTTTTTTTCTGTCTTAGTTTTCAACCTCCTGGCCTCAGAATGTAAAGACAGGTGATAAGTTCTGGTGAAAGCAGTAAAGCAGAAATGGTCAAATTAGTAGATAATTTACAGCCAAACTTTCTATAACAGGGATCTTTGTGAAACTAGCTTTTTTTCCCCACTTACATGTTTTAGTAGAGACGAGATGGGTTGTGAAGTCAAGTGGGGGAGGAGAGAGAGACAGGAGGAGCTTGGTATTCTTTTTCAAGCTAATTGTTATTTGTGTCGATATTGTTCCGAGAAGTCTGCTTTTAGGCCAAAGTTTCGGTCTACAAGTTCCTTGCACACCCAGAAACTTCTAGAGGTGCTTGATGGGCTGACTTGATAGATTCATCTTTGGGGTCTGAGAAGGAAGAGCAATGGGCCAGAGGCAGGTGAGGTAGCATTTGGGGAACCACCTCTCCAGCCTGCCAGGCTAGGAGCCCCCCAATCTCTGACTGCAGCCCTGCAGGCGAAACCTCTCCTAAAATCTCCCTTGATGTCAGCTCCTCTCCTGCACCAGACTGTGGGCTTTTTTCACTTTGCCCTCAGTTTAACTGCCTCCTCATACCCTCTGCAGCAGAGCTATACATCTGGGCTCCCCAGCTGGGCAGAAAGGCAGAAGCAGAGATGGAACCTGGTGAAGTGGGGTCAAACGCCAGGGGTGTGGTACAAGGGTGAATCCCTGCCCTGTAAGATGGAGGCTCCCCTGGTTCCATGGTCTACCAAGTCTGAATTTCTAGTACTCTGCACTCCTGGGGGCAGGCTGCAGATATATCAGGTTCAAGGTGTTTAAAAAAAAAAAAAAATAGACCAAGAGCTTCAAATAATTCTCAGTGTTCAAGCCGACACTGAAGGTGGGGCAGCAATATTCTAGAAGGGAGGAGTGATAGAAGAAATCAAGAATACAAAGACATACCTACACATGAGTGCCGAGAGGCAGAGAGGAGGCGGGAAGAACTAAGAGACGCTTAGTTCCTGGAAGTCTTTTCTGGAAATCATGCCCTGTGTCAGCTCAGGGCAACGAGTCAAGTAGAGCATTTGCATATTTAAGTCTCAAATTATCTCCCAGAAAGTTATACTCTGTATTCCTAAGACATCAAGTCTCCAACAGAATTGTAATGCTTTTTAAAAAAAAAATTTTTTTTTCAATTAGGAAAAAGATGATTTTAATGCATTACTCATTCTATCATTTTTAGTTTACCAAAACCAGCAAGAAATTAGTTCCCAGGTCTTTAAATTCCACCCTTTGTGGTCAGAGCCGAAAGGGCTGGACCGGCTCTGCTGGGAAGGGTGGAGTGTGGTTGTGTGGGGATCGTGGGGACACACTGGCAGGCCCTCCCTAGCCCTTGCTCACGAGCCAGCTGCCTGCCCCCCGCCTCCCCGCATCTGCACAGCTTGCTTGACGTCCTGTGTTGATTTCGGCTACTGGTCAAGTTTCCCCTGGAGCCCCAGTGCCAAGGGTGCCAAAGCCGAGCTGACTCATGCTTTCCCGGACTTCCTGACACCCTGTTCACGGGCTTGTCGGCAGCTACAAGACACTCTGCCCCATCGGTGTTGCAATTCCAGCCAGGAAACCAAGCTAACCGCCCCAGAATTTGGCTGAAGTCTCTGAGGGTGGACAAGAACAGAGGTTCTCAGTCAATATTTAGGCTGGGAGTGAAGGCCATTTTTTGTTTGTTTGTTTCTTTTCTTCCAGTCTTTTCTGCTCTGCTTTACTGAGATATAATCGATATACATCACTGTGTAAGTCTGAGATGTACAGCATAATGATTTACACATATTGTGAAGTGATTATCACAATAAGATTAGCCAACTCCACCATCTCATATAGATACAAAATAGCAATGCCGATTTTTTTTTAGGTCAACTTACATCTATTGAGCAATTTCTCTATGAGCATAAAAATGTTGATATATATGTGTATGAGTTTAAAATAGGAAAACTTTCATTCTATACTCACCAGTGGAAAAAGATAAAGCATCATTTTATTTAGACAGTTTACATCTTGAGTAAATATCCTATCTCCAAGTTTATAAAATTTCTTCAAAGATTTACTTTAGTTTAACTGTAGTTAATTAGGCTTCCCTAGTAGCCCAGATGGTAAAGCGTCTGCCTACCATGCAGGAGACCGGGGCTCGATCCCTGGGTCGGGAAGATCCCCTGGAGAAGGAAATGGCAACCCACTGAAGTATTCTTGCCTGGAATAGTATTATAGTAGTTTCAGGTGTATGACATGGTGAGTCAATATTTTTACAGATTATACTCCATTTAAAGTTATTTTAAAATATTGGCTATACTTTTAAGAAAAATTTGAATGTCAATGGTCAAGAAAACCCTGTTCTGCCTAGTTGCTCTGGAAGCATTTAGTGATCCAATGATTGCCAAAACAAGTTCCATATTTATTCAGTTAGAATCAGCGTCTTTATTTTCTCCTTCATTCATAAAGGGAGCTCTCTTCTGTTGCTGAAATGGCTCTTGAGGTAACTTGACATGTTAACAGCCACCTCAGAGGGAATATGTGAGTGTGTGTGTGTGCAGTCACGTTCCGTTCTCTGTGACCTCACTGACTGTAGCCCACCAGGCTCCTCTGTCCATGGGATTCTCCAGGCAGGAATACTGGAGCAGATTGTCATTTCCTTCTCCAGGAGATCTTCCCAGTGATCAAACTCAAGTCTCCTGTGTCTGCTTCACTGGCAGGAGGATTCTTTACCACTGAGCCATCTGGGACACCTCTCAGAGGGAATATGACTTTCCCCAAATCCACTTGCCTGAATTCAAGGTATAAGAGAAAATCGGCTTTTAGGAAAATTAGAGAGTGGGAAATTTTAGTGAGCGAGTTTTTCCCCCTACATTCCTCAGTCATGCGTGTGTGTGTGTCCAGTAATAAGCAAACAGGCCAATTTTCTCCTCCAATCCCACACTGGTTCAGATGTTTGACCTGAGAAGACAAACTGCGTGAAAAGTCACTGAGGACGCAGGAGCCCAGAAGCAGCTTTTATGTGCTCCTCTCTCCAAAACAGTTCTATTTCTCTCATTGCTTCTGTTATCCATGACTAAAGGCACCCTGTCTTTTCTATTGTCCTATTCTATAGCTACATCACTGTGCTTGCCTCTAAAATCATCCTTGTTCATGTTCATTTGATTTGGAAAGTTTGCCTTCTGTTCTTCCTGAAGTTGGCTCCATATGCCTTTCTCAAAGTGGCCACCCCACTGCACCTCCAGGGGAGTGAAATCTACAGACAAGAGGCGTGTCCAGTAGCGGCACCTCTCATAGGCGTGTCCCCAAGGCCTGCAGATGCTCTTCCTGGCAGGGAAGGAGCTTGGCCCTTTCGGGGAACAGTCAGCCTTTCTGCCAGTTCAGCCTGGAGCATGGGCCCAGGGTATGTACTCCCCCTCCTGCGAGGTCTGGGCAGGCTGCCTGCCCAGTCATCTCTTTTATTGCTGGCCCCAAAATGGAGAAACTAGACTTGGATGGGCCACATTCTGGCTGCACCTTAGGCTGGCCTTTGGCATAAGTCTAGCGGGGCCAGCCCGAGGCCCTTCTGAGTCAGAGCTTGCAGGCTCCTGCCTGGACCACCAGGCAGACATTCGTCCGATCTTTATCACGGGCAAACCACTCAACTCAGGTTTTGTTTTTATTTAGAATGTTTAATTTTGTGAAGCCTCATTGTCTTTTGAGATGGGAATTTTTCTTCTTCCTATCCCTTGTCGTTCTCTGAAATCACTTGTTTACTGATTTAGTATAGCCTGTCTCCCCCAGAATGTAAATTTCGCAAGGACAGTGCATGCATGCTGAAATGCTTTGGTTGTGTCCCACACTGCAACCTCATGGACCATAGCCCACCGGGTTCCCTTGTTATGGAATTTTCCAGGCAAGAATACTGGAGTGGGTTGTTGTGCTCTCCTCCAGGGGATTTGCCCAACCCAGGTATTGAACCCACATCTCTTATGTTGTCTCCTGCACTGGCATGTGGATTCTCCACCACTCGTACCACCTGGCCATGAAAAGTTAGCTAGAGAAGAATTTTAAAAGCATACTGCAAAGAACCATTTTTATATTAAATCTCATTCAATGTTTCCTCTGGTCTGAGGAGCCTGAATAAATGGGGCAGCATGCTTAAAGTATAAAGATTCTGCATAAACTCTTATCATCAATTCCCTCAAAGATTGAGACCTGATCAATTTCACTGTCTATTGTAATCTCCCACTGCCTATAGCCATGCCTAACTTATGTTTACTCATGGGCTCCACTTTGTAAAACATAAAAATTGAGGCACCAGGTGGCTGCCTGCAATCTTTCTGAAGTCCAGCTGCTGTGAATGTGTCCCCAGGCTCCTGCCTGTGTCTCTCCCAAAATACCATCTCATGAAAGGACAGGGGAAAGGGTAGTGATGTCACAGTCTCTGCCCCCCGCCCCCTGGCCGAGAAAACTTTTGCTTCTCTTTCTAAGAGGTAGTTTATTACTTTTCTGTGTCTGCCTTAACAACTGATCATAGGGCAGAGGACTGGAAACAATGGAAGTGTTTTCTCTCAGAGTTCCAGATGCCAGAAGTCTGAAATTGAGGCAGGGCCACCCTGCTTCTGAAGGCTTCCTTCCTGGCACCCTTCTTACTCCTGCTGGTTGCCGGCAATAAGCGTTCCCTGGTGTCCAGCCACATCACCGCAGTCTCTGTCTCCATCATCGTCTTCATCTCTCTTTCCTCTGTGGGATGCTGTTCTCTCATCTTACAAGGGGATCAGTCACTGGATTTAGGGAAGACAGAGGATGAGATGGTCGGATGGCATCACCGACTCAATGGACATGAGTTTTACCAAACTCTAGGAGATAGTGAAGGACAGGGAAGCCTGGTGTGCTGCAGTCCATGGGGTCCCAAAGATTCGACATGACTGAGCGACTGAACAGCAACAACAGCTAATCCAATAACCTCATTTTAGCTAGTTACTTCTGCAAAGACCCCATATCCAAAGAAGGTTGTGCTCTGAGGCTATCGGTAGGCATGAATTTTGGAGACACTATCCAGCTGAGATCAAGTAAGTGGACCCCACGCACTTACTTGTTGTGAATCATATGCCCTCTCTGTGTTCTGTGTCCTCAGCCGTAAAATAGGAATGCCAGTCATCCCTGCCTCTCTGAGTTATCATCATGTGCTTAGTAGGGTGACTGGCACACCTGGAGAGCTGTGTAGGGTAAGATGCAGTCAGCCAAGTGCCTGTAGATGCTTCACAGAGGTGAACTGGACATCCATATCATCCAGGACACCTCCGGGGATGACAGGTAAAGGAAACAGACTCAAAGGGCCATCCAGGAAGCACGGGGCAGGACACCCAACCAGGCTGAGGCCATGGTACAAGGGAATATTCTTTATCTAGAAGAACTGAGCCAAGGGAAGAGAGGAGAAAGGGGGCATCTCATCTGGAGGGCGGGGTGGTGGGAGTAGGAAGGGGGGGGGGAGGCAGGAGGACTGGTGTGTTCAGAAGTCGTCACTGGTCGAGATGGTTAGCAGGAGAGGCAGAGGAGGAGAGTCAAGGCGGGAGGCCCCTGGAGTTCTCCAAGGTCACTTCCGGCTTTCAGCCATCGTAATCCGTTCAGGCTGCGTTACCAAAAATACCATACACTGGACAGCTTATAAGCAACAGACATTTATTTCTCACAGTCTTGGAAGCTGGGAAGTCCAAGACCAAGGTTCTGGAGGACTCAGTGGTGAGGGCTGGCTTCCTGGTTCACAGGCGGTTATCGTCTCCATTGTGTCATACGGCAGACGGGTCAGGGGTCCCTGGGGTCTCTGGGGTCTCTTTTGTGAGAGCCCTAATCCCGTCCTTGAGGGCTCCACCTTCTCACCTCCCAGTGACCCCACTTTCAAATACCATCACCTGGAGCATCAGGATTTAACATGAGTTTGTGGGGGACACATTTATTCAGTCTGTAGCATCAGTAGTTTTTTAAGCCCCGGGTTGGTCAGAATAAACCAGAATTCCCTTGAACTACCCAGCTCTCAGGACTGATACGTGCATTGCCGGTGTCTTTGTGATCACAAAGGAAGCCCAGAGGTGAGATTTCCTATGAAAGAGTTGCTGAGATTTCATCTAGTTTTATGAAAAATGTTAGCAAAAAATTCAGTATGTCTGCCAGTGTTGTATCTATTAAAGGAGGCATCCCAGATGTGTGTGTGTGTCAGCCTGATTCACGGTACAACCACAGCAGGTCAAAGAGGCTCACCGTCTTGAAGTCTTGCAACTAAAACCTGCCCTTCTGATCTACCTTTTTAAAAAATAATTTTATTTATTTGTTTATGACCATGCTGGGGCTTCAGTGCTGCACAAGCTTTTCTCCAGCTGTGGCAAGCAAAGGCTGTTCTTCCTGGTAGTGCTTGAGCTTTTCATTGTGGTGGCGTCTCTTGTTGCGAAGCACCAGCTCTAAGGCACATGGGCTTCAGTAGTTGTAGCTCCCGGGCTTAGTGCTCTGAGGCATGTGGGAACTTCCTGGACCAGGAATGGAACCCACGGCCCACCACTGAGCCACCAGGGAAGTGCCTCTGATCTGTTTTTATGACCCATCACATCTGCTCATGTTCCCCACTGAGGCAAAGACACACACCTGATTCTCTTTGGAATGCATGGGTCCCATGCATGGACACATGGGTCCCACACGGTCACACATGCAGCTCTTCCATCTCAGGGACCCCGGCTTCTACGTGGGGAGCCTCTGGAAGCAGTTGCCATGGTTATTAGGGTCCAGACCTTACTTGCATCACCAGGAAACTAAGAGTCCTGGCCCTTCTGCCACTTGAGGACACAAGCTTCCAGGTCTTCATGACTTACCTGGGCACTCAGGATGGGGGTCGTTCTTCAGCCAGGCTATCTTGTCATCAGCTGGGACCCTTCTCCCCTGGAGTGAGCCTCCCCACCAAGGCAGCATCCTCCCAACCCACTGAAAAACACCTGTCTTCTTTTCTCTTCCTTGGTGTCTTCTGGTTCCACTGAATCCCTGTTTCAGCAGAGCCATAACCATTTCTCATCCCTATATTCCTTGGTGCCTAAAGCGCTCCTGGTCAGGATGAGATGCTTTTATTTTTTTCTTTTTGGTTTTATGAGGATTGTGTGTGTGTGTGTGTGTGTGTGTGATGTCAGACTTCAAAAGAAGCCTCCCACCGTAAAGATCATGACCAGACTCACATTAGTGATTCTTTCTCATTCCTGTGGGGGAAAGGACGGTGGTGCTAACACATGTCTCATGTCCCCCTTGACATGCAGTCTCTTTCAAGTGAGTTCACAAAGCCCCCTCACTTTCTCTTTCAGGTCCTAAAATAGTATGTCAGGAATCAACAGCTGCCTACGCAGCCAAGAAGCTGAGCTCCCGGTGACTTCATTCGTCACCGCACCCCCCAAGCCCCCTAATCTCGTGTTCCCAGCCTCGTGTCAGCACTCGGCTCCCCTCTCATGTCTGGCTTTCCTCAGTAAATCCCTAAGTGCCCCTGTTCTCACTAAGTCACCGAAACCCTGGCCACAAGGCGGGCAAAATGAGATTTAATTGAATCTCTTGGCGATGATTCACAGAAGAAAAGCCCGACCGTCTGACCTGGAAACCACACAGTGGGGAGTTTAGAAACCGTCAGCGTAGTCAAAACAGTGTTCCTAGTTCAGCCATTGAGTGAAGTTCAAAGGAACAAAGACATCAGTGAGAACGTATCATGCCAAGGGCGGCCTGAAGAAATACACTTACCTGGGCATGAAGCCTGCAGGGGTGAGGTGTCCAGGGCTTTCAGTCCTGTTGGTTACAGGAGGACTGCCTCCAGGGAGCAGCAGGTTGAGACGATGCATCAGGATCCAAGGCTGCTGTAACAGGTAACCACAAATGAACTGCTTTAAAACTATAGAAATAGATTGTTTCACAGCTATAAAGGCTGGATGTTCAAAACCAAGGTGTCAGCAAGGGCAAGTTCCCTCCTAAGGCTCTAGGGAAGAATTCTTTCTTGCTCCGGTGTCTCCCAGACTCCCTGATATTCCTCACAGTGTAATCGTGTCACCCAGTCTCTGCCCCCGTCTTCACAAGCATTCTCTTGTGTATATATGTCTCCTCTTCTCACCAAGACACCCATCGTTAGCTTCAGAGCCTGCCCTAATCTGGCATGACCGCATCCTAACTAAAATCAATCGCATCTACAAAGATCTCATTTCCAAACAGAATCACATTCTAAGGTTCCAGATAGACATGCATATTGGGAGACAAAACCATGGCTCACTGGCTGTATTCCCCATCATCCCCTGCCCATCCTGCAGAGTTAGTTGTTCCTGGTCTTGATTTTGGAGCCTCCTGGACTAGAACCTGAGCTACCCTCATAGATCAGTTGGTAAAGAATCCCTCTGCAATGCAGGAGACCCTGGTTCAATTCCTGGGTCGGGAAGATCTGCTGGAGAAGAGATAGTCTACCCACTCCAGTATTCTTGGGCTTCCCTTGTGGCTCAGCTGGTAAAGAATTCACCTGTAATGCAGGAAACATGAGTTTGATCCCTGCGTTGTGAAGATTCCCTGGAGAAGGGAAAGGCTACCCACTCCGGTATTCTGGCCTGGAGAATTCCACGGACTATACAGTCCACAGGGTTGCAAAGAGTCAGACACAACTGAATGACTTGGTGCATAATGTTAAATCCTGACCTTTTGACGTTCATGTTTGAGGGAACAGTGTCAGCCTGTGAAACATGACTGATGTGGTTTGATGGAAAGAGCACTGAGTGTTACTGTGGGGAAATTCAGAAGATGGAAGAGTGACAGTGCCCAGTATGCAGAGTCTGGTCAGAGAGTTATGTCCTGATAACAGACACATTTCCTTAGAACTGTTAGTTACATCTGATGTGTCCTCACTGAAGAAGGAAATGTTGATTGCATTAAAACAACAATCGTAATAGAGGATAGTTAAATGACTGAATAAGATACTCATCTACCCCATACATTATAGTCTTTGTCCACATAAGAGAAAAGAAGATACTCCCAACTAAGGAATGTGGCAGGAACTCCCATAAGGTATCCCAGGGATTCCCTCTAACTTTTGGAGCAGGGAATCAGGATGGAGGTTGGAGAGACCATGGCTTTGGAATGTTTTAATGTTCATCATAGGCTATTAGCACTCAGCGCGAAAAAAAATGGTACTGTTTCCAAGATCTTACATTCTGGAATGTTCCTTCATCTGTAGCCTCCACTTGTTCTTATCTACCAGGTTCACTCCTTCAAGGTGACCCCAGAGGTCTCTGATCAACCCTTTTCTCAAGCCAGTCAGTACCTTGATAATCACTGTCCAGACAACGATGGGCTGGACCCTGCAGTCGATTCCCTGGAGGTCTCCCCAGCACCTACACTCACATCACGCTACTGCAAGACACTGTGATTGGACCGTGAGCACTTTCAACCCAACATTCAAATGAATTCCCTTCTACCTCTCAGCAGAGTTCTGAAGTCCTCACCCTCATTCTTCAGTCACAAAGAAAGGCTGTGGCAAAGTTCAAAAACTTTATAGAGTTGGAGTTTATAGAGCTCTGCCATGGTTGAGTGTGGAATGAAGGATGGGCATTTCAAGTAAGTCAAGTCTGAAATTTTAGCCCTGGTGACTAAGGGCTGCCAGTAAAAACTCACAATGTCCTTTCTCTACTCTCACTCTTAAGTCTTCTAAGTATTGGTGGAATTACCAAACCACCTGGGCACAATCTTTTTAAAACTTTCTATTTTGTATGCCAATTAACAAAGAATGTTGTGATATTTTCAGGTGAACAGTGGAGGGACTCAGCCATGTATCCATTCTTTCCCCCAAACTCTCCTTCCATCCAGGTTGCTACATAATATGGAGCAGAATTCACTGTGATCTACAGAAGGTCCATTTTAAATATAGCAGTGTGTACATGTCCATCCCAGACTCCCTAACTATTTCTGTCCGCTGACCATCGTCGCCCCCACTCCAGCAACCATAAGTTGGTTCTCTAAGCCAGGGACACAATTTTATTATTACTGTTCTAAACTGTGCATCATTTTCTCACACTTTCCAAATTCCCTCTTTCTGGAAAGTAGACCTTGGTCTCCAGGGCTGAAATTTCAGACTTGACTTACTTGAATGCCCCTCCTTCACTCCACACCCAACCATGGAAGAGCTCTATACACTTCAACTCCATAAAGTTTCTAAAACTCTTCCCTCCCATCTGAGAACCAACTGTGCTATAGGTCCAGAACACAAGAGAGAGGCCACGTAAGACAACACAGTAACAAGACTGTATCATTACATTTATTGTAATTGACCTTGACGTTACTCCCAGAAGGCATGTGGCATGCTATCAGATGTGTGAATGAGCAACGAATCCAACATGTTGATAACTTATCAAGAGTAAAGGCCATTTAGTAGTAGTCATAAATGTATTTATTTTTAATAAATAAAAGTCAATTTATTTTAGCATGTATTAGTAATATAGTCACAATATTAAATTTAACTAGCTTTTCTTTTACCCCAATTAACAAAAGTCTATCAAGAGTTTTAGAGAAATAAAGGCCATTGTTTCTGGAAAGAATGACTCACTCAGCATTTTAGTTTTGTGCTTCCTGTGATTCACATCGCCTTTAGAGCTTATGATGCTTAACCTTCCTAGAAGTCACACTGAAAGACAAGAGAGATGCTTGGGGCATAATTTGGGATGTCCCGTAGGCAGCTTCACACACTTGCTGGTTGACAACATGTGCGTTCAGTGCTTTCTCCCTATATAGTCTGCTGGATGTGGAGAAAAGCCGCAGAAAACAGAGAGCTAGGTGCTTGGGACATTACCAAAGATTTATTTGGTTAACAGCATGATGAAGCAGACACCAGAACTTGCCAACCTGGCTTCAAATCTGGATTCTATTACCGCCTGGTTGTGAGATCTTGGGGGATGGCTTAAGTCTTTTTAGTTTATTTCCTTTTTTACAAAGTGGAGATAATATCACACTTTTATTCATGAGGCTAAATTTTTAAATTATAAAGGAGAAAAATTGATAACAAAGCTAAGAGTCTGGTGGATGATAGCTTTCCCAACCAATCCATCTGCACAACCACACACACACACACTTATACTAGTATCTTCTGATTTCATAACTGAGCCTTGGACTGACCCTGGGAACCCTCATAAGAGCTACACTTTCACCAATAGCAAATCTTCCTTTTACTTAACACCTGGTATCAGTGGTAGTTGCATGGGTAGACTGGATTTAGAAATCTGTCCCAGGACTTCCTGATGGTAAAATGGATAAGACTCTGCCTGCCAGTGCAAGGGGGTTTGATCCCTGGTCCAGGAAGATGCCACACGCTGCAGAGCAGCTAAAGCCCGGGCACCACAGCAAAGAGAGGAAGCCCTGGAGCAGCAGGGAAGGCCCAGAGCAACCAAACTCCAATCGGTTACTTAATTTTTTTAAAAAAGCAACTCTGAAAGAAATTCTGTCCCTGAAAGAGCTCTCTGTGCCTTGTACGTGGCAAAAGAGACCATAAGTCTTCAATGGGAAGGGGAAGGGCAATGTATAGTTGTAATGATTTCATGAGATAAGCACTGATGTACTTGTGACAAAGGGAAGTGGAGCCAGGCGCTCAGTGAATGTTGGGCAAAAGGAACCCCTTCGTCTGCACGAAGCCCTCAACCTCCACACGTCCCAGTGAACACGCCCAGCCGCCAAGATGCACTGCAGTCTCCCTTTAGAGAAGCATGTTTAGCAGCTGTTCTAAGACCCATCCTTTTGGACTTTTGTTCAAACAACAGCCCCATGTTAACAAGAGCAATCTGAAATGGGGGCTCCCACTGCAGTGATGGCAATGGCCTACAAATAATGAGAAAACAGATCTCGGGACATTTTCACTAAGGAAATAAACACAGCCATTGTGAAACTCAAAGCTGTATCATCATGGTGAACGGAAACTTTAAAAACTAGGTCGCTGTTTAATAGTTTGGAACATCTAAACGATCAAACTAAATGGATCAAATTCATGATCAAGTGAAACACACTAGGAAAACTCAGTTCTCGGTGTAAGCAGAAATAATATTCTTCTGAATTCCATGGCTATGTGGATCCACATCTTTATAAAGTCTAGGCATGACTAAACTACCCAATGATAGGTAGCAATTAACTATTAAACCTTTTTCAGACTCTCAAATAAACTTCCAGGAAAAACAATTCATTCTTAGATGAGCTAAGACGATCCACACAGAATCTATTCTTGGTGCCAGATCAAAGAACTCCGTATTTTTACTGGTTTACTGCTTTCTTAAAGATTTTCTTTGATGTGGACCATTTTTTCTAAGTCTTTATGGAATTTTTTTGCCATATTGCCTCTGTTTTATGCTCTGTTTTTTTGGCCAGGAGGTATGTAGGATCTCAGCTCCCCAACCAGGGATCAAACCCGCACCACCTGCATTGGAAGGTGACAGGAAGGTGACATCTTAACTCTTGAACTGCCAGGGAAGTCCCTATTGCTTATTTTTATTAGGAAGTTTGAATAGTACTGTTATAGACTTTTCATATCTAATTTTCAGCGGGAAATCAGAAGAGTATTACCACATCTCAGGTATCCTAAACAACAATAGATCGGTCATTTTATCATCACCAGAATTAAATGTGTGACTCTGGGGCTGTGTGGCCCAACAGAGTCTTCAAGAGGAAGCACTTACGTTTCTTTCACATCAGACTAATGTAGAAATCAAGAAGTTCAAAATTCACTTCCCAAGGAATGTTAGTAAAACAACTCTCTCCTATTTAGACCCTCAGCTGCTGTTGATCTTAACGGGGGCCTTTCCACAAACTTCATCTCCCTCTTTGATATTTTAGCCTCTTAATCATTTTAAGTCAACAATCCATAGCTGACAGTCTGCTGATAAAGTACCTTTATAATGATAGACTTGGTGTTTAAATTTCCGCCTACGTCTTCTCTAAGTTGGTGACCTAATTGTAGCTGATGCTTCCAGTAGAAATACTCACTTGTTAACCTCAAGTTATTTCTGGGCACAGCTGAAATAAAATAAATTGCTTTTTAAGCATACGGGTCCAGATTCTGTGTCTTATTTTCCATTTCTCCTTGTCCATTTTTCCATGTAGGTTTTATCTGCTACCTATAAACCATGAAAAACAAATTATTCCATTCAAATCTTTGGAAAGGGCTGTTCGCTGGCACAAAATCACATTGTCTGGTACTTTTTCTCTCGTTTTGAATTTCTGGAAGGGAAATCCTCCTTATGAGAAGACTTAACTTTCCATCAGTAATGGGGAAAATGGTTTCCCTCGGGACAGTAGAGGTAGATTTATAAGAGAAAACTCAGCAGAAATAAAAATCAGCACAGCTGATTTTTAATCTGCGTCCGCTTTGTTTTGTTTTGTTTTTAGTGGTGTTGATCCTTATTCTGCCAGTGATCTGGAAATAAATGAAGAAGGAAATTGAAAAAAGTGGGAGGCCAAGCAGTATAACATGTTTTGGAAACTGTTGTTTCAGTTGTGTGCTATTTAAATGCCACCTTTACAACCCAAAGAAGAAAATGCACTCTTCATATCTTCAAAGTAGAATGCCCTGTCCCCAGTTTATATATGGCTCATGATATCTGCTATAGGTGGGGGACCACACTGGTTTGGCTTATACCTATTGTCCTAGAGTCTTGGGTTGGCCAAAAAACTCACTGGGGTTTTTCCATACCATGTTATGGAAAAATATGAATCAGCTTTTTGACCAACCCAATAGATCTTAATTAGTAACAGCACTGCCTTCCCAAACGGAGCTAGTGGCAAAGAACCTGCCTGCCAATGCAGGAGACACAAGAGACTCAGGTTCAATTCCTGGGTCAGGAAGATCCTCTGGAGGAAGGCAAGGCCATCCACTTCAGTATTCTTGCCTGGAGAATCTCATGGACAGAGGAGCCTGGCAGGCTATATGGTCCATAGCGTAGAAAAGAGTTGGACATGACAAGCAACTTAGCACAGCACACATATCTCCAGTCAAGCTGAAAAACATTCTGTTTTGATGATAAGTGTCCTACCAGGCTCCTCTGTCCATTGGATTTCCCAGGCAAGGATATTGGAGTGAGTTGCCATTTCCTTCTCCAAAGAACTTTCCAAGACTTACCTCTAGGTGTTTGCAAGATGCCCTATTTAGACAGAGAACAATAAGACGAAATGGTTTCAGAGAACTTAGTCCATTATTCATATGGAGAGATGGAGACCCAGAGGGGTCTAAGCCCTGCTCCTCAGTGACAAAGCTAGGATCAGACTAATAACAGCAGACCTTTATATGGTGCCTTTTGTCAAACCAGGTGCTGCTCTGAGCCCTCTGTGTACACTGACTAATTTAATCCTGACCATAACCTGCAGGGTAGGTCCAATCGTTATCCTGTCTGACTATAAGCAGCTTGTCCCAGGCCATGAACCAGTGGAGGGCAAGGCTGTGCTAGGAGCCAGGCCGCCTGGTTCTAGTGTCTGGTGAGTTCCACACCTCACTCTTCCATCCAGAGCCAACACTTCTGAGTCGTGTTCCTACCTTCTTCTCTGTATTATGTTGCTTTTGGACCAAGGAGAGAAAAGATTGTTAGTGAAAACTTAGCCTGATTTTTCCAAGCTGATATTTTTATATTACTCTGACCATCATCCAAGTACTACCAAAGTCACTTAAAAACAGAGAAGGTTTAAAAATAGATATGACATAGACTTAGCAGACAACTTCCCCGGTAGTTCAGTTGGTAGTCTCCTGCAATGCGGGAGACCTGGGTTTGATCCCTGGATTGGGAAGATCCCCTGGAGAAGGGAAAGGCTTAGCCACTCCAGTATTCTGGCCTGGAGAATTCCATAAACTGTTTAGTCCATGGGGTTGCAAAGAGTCAGACACGACTGAGCAACTTTCACTACCAGATGATAAATAGGTTTTCAGAGAAGATAACCAAAATGTTGAACCACAGGTACAGTCACTGGTACAACCACTTAGAAGGAAGGCAGCAGTAAGATGACCACCCGAGAGGGACTGGCTAAAAATCAGCCTTGTGATGTTTTTCTTTTTAAATACAACTTTATTTTATTTTTTGGCCATGCTATGCAGCATACAGGATCATAGTTCCCTGACCTGGGATCGAACTCATGCCCTCTGCAATGGAAGTACAGAGCCTTAGCCGCTGGACTGCCAGAGAAGTCCCAGCCCTGTGCTTTTCATGTTAGCATTTATGTGTCAAGGTCTGCTGAATGATATCATAAGCCCCCGAGCAAATCATGTACACATTTACATAATTTTCTTTGCAGAGCAGCTGGTAAAGCACCCGTGGAAAGGTTTCTGTTAATAAATACTGTGTGATGGTGATAATATTCAGTACTTGCCTCTGAGGTGCCAACCTATGCAAAAAAAAAAAAAGTATCGACCATAGAACTTATAGGGAAAAATGAAGAGGATTTACAGCATATAAAGCTTGGAGCATATGTTTAAGAGCACAGCCAAATCCAGAAAGTATCTTTCTCTCATCCCATGGACTGTGTGAGTCACAGCTGGGACCCTAGAACTTGGGCATGGAAATATGCAGAGCATCTTTGAGCCTTCGTGGCTCCCAGTTAGCCTTGAAAGTGAAAATGAAAGTTGCTCAGTCATGTCCAACTCTTTGCAACCCCGTAGACTGTAGCCCACCAGGCTCCTCTGTCCATGGGTTTCTCCAGGCAAGAATACCGGAGTGGGTAGCCATTTCCTTCTCCAGGGGACCTTCCTGATCCAGTGATCAAACTGGGGTCTCTTGCGTTATAGGCAGATTCCTTACTGTCTGAGCCACCCATAGCTGGAAACTTCAGTGCTCATAGCCTACTGATGAGAGTGGGAATCTCAGTGGAGCTAGTAAAGAGTAACTTTCCAGCTTGTGAAAGAACATCCATCTCCTAAAAGACAGGAAGAGCTTACCAGGAAGAGCATGAATAAAGGAGTTATTTTTGTCTGAGAACTCTGGCCGGGGAGACTCCATGGCCACCTAAAAGCTCCCTTTAGAATCCAGGTGGCTTAGGAAAACATGCTTCAGTATCAGAACAGGGAGACTTGAAGCATGTAGAGGTTTAAATGATAAGGCAGCCCACGCTTTATCAGCAGAACTGGCAGAAACATCAGACAATCCCTTAATTACCCTCTACAGCTGTTCTTAAATATTGGACTCTCTTAGCGCTGATCTGGTTCACAAAAGGAGCAGCAAATGTTGCAAAGTTTAGTGCCTTTTAACCAATAAACACACGGTGATGAAATATGCAGTAGACACATAAGAAAAATAAATAAATAAAAACTTTCCAATAAAGTGATGTTCTCCTACTGACATCTTGTTATTCCAGTAAAAAATAGAATCTTCAAGTTTGGCAATAGTCTTTTCTTCCTGTGAAAGTACAAATAACAAACAATGAAACTAGGCTTTTTGATGTGTACTTGAAGGCGGTTAAAAGGGAAGATGTGTCCATTTCTTTTTTTACTGTGTGGAATAGCATTCCCATTGATTTCTGCCGTGAGGACCACTGAATTTTGAGTTTGGTAGAAAACTAACCTAGAAGCAGCACCTTCATACTCACCCATGTAAAGTAGGTCACTGTGGTAGACCTTTTGGACAGATCATTCACTGGGCACACTTCGGAGTTTTCTTGATGAAGATTCTGAACATTTCAAACAATAACCATAGTCAAAGAAATAACAATTAGATGCTCAACCTCTCTCAAACTTTAAATTAGCAATTTGGCTTTATTTAGTTAGGGGTTTTTTTATTTGTATTTTATGGAAATATTTTTTAATTTACTTTTTATTGAAGTAGAGTCGCTTTCAGTGTTGTGTTAGTTTCAGATGTACAGCAAAGTGATTTGATGATGCCTTTTCATATAGTTTTTTCTTACAGGTTGTTACAAAATATTGAGTATAGTTCCCTTTGCTAGACAGAAGGTCCCTGTTGGGGGCTCCTCCAGTGGCCCAGCAGTAAAGAATTCATCTGCAATGCAGGAGACTCGCAGTTGACATGGGTTCAATCCCTGGGTCAGGAAGATTCCCTGGAGGAGAGCATGGCAACCCACTCCAATATTCTTGCCTGGGAAATCCCCTAGACAGAGGAATCCCATGGAGTTGCAAAGAGCTGGATACAACTGAATGACTAACACACACACACACACACACACACACACACACACACACAAGGCAACACGGTATCATGAAAAGAGTTAGAGAAAAACTTGGTGGTGTAGTCACTAAGTCGTGTCCGACTCTTGTGACCTCATGGACTGTAGCCTGCCAGGCTCCTTTGTCCACGGGATTCTCCAAGCAAGAATACTGGAGTGGGTTGCCATTTCCTTCTCCAGGAGATCTTCCTGACCCAGGAATTGAACCCAGGTCTCCTGCATTGCAGACAGATGCTTTACCAACTGAGCTATGAAGGAAGCCCATTAAGGAGGAATATTTTCTTCTACTGCTTGCTGGTTGGGTCTACCTACTGTTACACTTGCCCTACGGTCAGGTTGTCCAGTCACTCTGAGCCTTATTTTCACTTCTATGAACTATTGTGATACAATGTGAGAATTTAACAACTTAAGATATCCAACACAAAGTAGAAGCTTAAAGCATGACACACATATGTAATGCCACAATCTGTTGCTTAAAACGTTTTTTCCCCAGTATTTCAATGGCTGACCCAAAATTACAACATTTTTAATGGACCTGTAGAAAAGACAAGTGAGATAGACTTTGCTATTTTTGCACAATGTTGATAATTCTGCTCCTTAAGAGAAAATCCCAAGGAACTAGTTAGTGTGCAGATAATTCATTTCAGGAAGAATGTTGAAACAAAACAGGAGCAGACAGTAACCCAGGAGAGTTGGGTGGCCCTTACAGACCTGGTGCCGTCTTTATCTGCCCCAGATTTCATTCCACTTTCATGTTCTTCTGTTTGCACCCCTCATCTGAACCCCAGATTTCAGGTTTGGGAAACAAAACCAAATGACCCATGGAACATAAAACAAGATCCAACTAAACACAGTGAGCACTCTCTGGCTTCAAGTCAAAACGTGGCTGAACCACAAAGCATCACCTGGTTTTGAGTAAAAACCACACTGAACCACCATTTTTTTTTTACGGTTTCGATTTGAAAACGGGGTTTCATGCAAAGCTTGCCCTAGTTTCAGAAGAGTTCCTTGGCAGAGTACAGGCAAGGCTTCAGCTGGTATGGACTCTGTGACATTGGCAGCTTCAGTCGGCCTGTGTGGAGGCAATTTCTTCTCATCCTGCCCTTCCAACACTGCCCAGGTTTTGCACAGTCTTAATCACATGATCATTAAGATGACTGAAAATCATAAGATGTATTGATAAGAAATACAATCAATCAGTTCATCTCTTTGTACTAGCTTTTACAAAAACGGAGAAGAAAATTTTTGAAAAGCAATGAATCAACAAGAGTTGGGAAAGTCTAAAGATTTATCTATGTATGGAGGCAAAGAAGATATTTGAAGAAATTCTTAGAGTAATCAGGGCCAAAATTCCACTTTCATGGAAAATAGTAAGATAATAAATGCAAGTGAAAGTGAAAGCGAAGTCACTCAGTCCTGTCCGACTCTTTGCGACCCCATGGACTGCAGCCTATCAGGTTCTTCCATCCATGGGATTTTCCAGGCAAGAGTACTGGCGGGTTGCCATTGCCTTCTAATAAATGCAAAGTGGCCTATATGAGTATATGGAGCGATGAAACCACTAGGTTCTTCCCTCCTTGTGTGTGTGTGTGTGTGTGTGTGTGTGTGTGTGTGTGTGTGCATACATGTGCGCTCAGTAGTGTCAGACTCTTTGCAACTTCATGGACTATAGCCCGCCAGGCTCCTCTGTCCATGAGATTTCCCAGGCTAGAATACTGGAGTGGGTTGCCATTTCCTACTCCAGGGGATCTTCTTGACCCAGGGATTGAACCTGTGTCTCCTGTGTCCTGCATTGGCCAAAGAATTCTTTTCCACTGAGCCATTGGGGAAGCCCTTTCTTCTCCTTAGAAGGAGATTAAAGCCCTTCTTAGAAGCCAAAAGTGTCAGATGAGCCATTTTCCCTGGGAGGTGATGACATTTGGAGAAGGATTAATATGAAGGCACTCTAAACAGAGTGCTCCACACCTTTAAAGGAGCCCACCATTGTTCTCTCTGTAAATTAAATGAGTGCTTGAGATTTATAAGAGGATTATAATCATGAACACATGGAAGAATGGATTGAATCTATAATAAGCATTTTTACTCAATAAATGCAAAATTTAAAAGATTAACAATAAGAGAAAATAAATGGCCTGCTGAAAAAGAGCTTATATCTGTGTAATACTATAAAATTCACACACAAAACTTCCCACATTGACATACTGGATCCTTCACCCCCTCTCAACCCCCCAAAAAAATCCATGAGGTAATCAGTGCAGGTCCTGGAAAGAAGATGTATTTGTCCAATCCAGGTCAAGAGGTTAGTAAACTGCAGGAATCTGATCTCTTATTTATCTCCATTCACAGACAATAATGGACTTCCTAGGTAGCTCAGTGCAAAAAACAATTTTCCTGCCATGCAGGAGATGTGGGTTCAAACCCTAGGTCAGCAAGATCCCCTGGAGGAGAGCATGGCAATCCATTTCAGTATTCCTGGAGAATCCCATAGACAGAGGAGCCTGGCGGGCCAGAGTCCTGAGTCAGAAACAACTGAGGAGACTCAGCACTCACGCAGCACACACAGACAATAATACATCCTTGGCAGAATTACCAGGCAGCAGAAGGAGACAATCAGATGCACTAATCATTGCAATATAATGTCCCAGGAACCAGGGTGGGAATATCCTATAAGGAGTGAAGGGGCAGGAATTAAAGATCCCCGCACTTGCCTCCTCTCTTTCTGCATAATAGAATACAGGACAGAAAACTACTCTCTGGGAGACAGAGCTGTAGGAAAAGAGACTTGTAACATGGTGCCATTCTGTGAGCTGCAGAAAGCCATGCAGGTGGGAGGCTTGGTTTTGAACATACTGGTTTTGAGGATCTCGTGAAATATACAAGGTAAGCTCTCAAGATCCTCTAGAAAGTTAGATATAGGTGTTCAGAGAAAGACTTCTGGGCTGGAGACATGGATTTGGGAATGGGCTTCCCAGGTGGAATAGTGGCAAAGAAGATAACATCTGGCTGCCAGTGCTGGAGACTCAGGAGACATGGGTTCAACCCCTGGGTTGGAAAGATCCCCTGGAGAAGGAAATGGCAACCCACTCCAGTATGGTTTCTTTCATGGGAAATTCCATGGACAGAGGAGCCTGGTGGACTACAGTCCATTGGCTCACAAAGAGCACAAGCACGGTGTCGAGGTGGTAGGTCAGTAGACCCCCCAGGACAGTCTGTTGAAGAAGGGAGCAGCAGGGATTTTGACTCCCAAGTCCTATACATGCAACTGGATGACATAGGACACCTAAGAGGACAGGCTTAGTAAATGATGACTGCTAGCCAAGGCCACATGCCAGCAACTGAAAGGGCCATTCTCCTTGTCATCCTTCAGAGCTGATTGTGCAAAACCCCAAACCACTTTTGCCTTTAAGTATAATAGTAAGTCACATCCCACCACCCACTACAGGAGGCGCTGATGTGTGCATGCTCAGTCACGTCAACCGTGTCCGACCTTCTGTGACCCCATGGACTGTAGCCCACCAGCTCCTCTGTCCGTGGGATTCTCCAGGCAAGAATACTGAAGTGGGTTGCCATGCCTTCCTCCTCCAGGGGATCTTCCCGACTCAAAGATCAAACCCAAGTCTCTGGTAACTCATGCACTGCAGATGGATTCTTTATCTGCTGAGCCAGCAGGGAATCACATTCACTATGGGACAGTCCATTGTAGATACCAAACCTAAGGTATAAATGCCTTATTTACATAAAAGATCAATCAAGGGTGATCATGCATTTTATGATAGGGTTCACAGTGGAATTCTATCAAATGGCAGTTCTTTGGTGATGGTAGCAGCTGCCTCACTTCTCAAGCTGCAAAACGAAAATTACATTTTGCCCACACTTTGGGGGAACAGGTTTGCTTTTGCTTATTTTCATATGTTTGCTTTTTTAAGACAATGCATATTATAAATGGATAAATGAGGCCAACAGAAATCAATTTCTCCTTCCAGAAGTTATTTGGCACAGAACCTAGTAAAGTCTTCTTTTGTTTAATCATCAAGGATTCGAAGATATTTTGCTATAGAATATTGATATGGAGGCAGAAACCAAATGGACATTTCCCTAAATTAAAAGTATTAATTCCATGCCCCAGAGATCATGGTTGGGCTCTCTAGTTCAATATTTCATTAATCACATGTAAGCTGGAGCAGTGGGCAATGAAATCTCCAGTTTTGTTTTGTTTTTTTTCCTAGTGAAAAATGAGCTTATCCTGGTGTCATATAAGTGGAATAAAGTAAGTAAAGATCCGGGTAGTGGATATGAGAATATCACATCAACTTAAATGTTGGCCTGTTATTTTAGGAAAAAAAATTTTGAATCATATTTAGAAAATTATGGTCTCTAAGTTACAACTCTACAAAAGATCATTAAAATTGTCCCAGAAAATGTTCTTCCAGTAGAGACATCAGTGCAATGTACTGTTCCATCCAGTACAGGCCACAGAAATCCTTTAAAAGGGGCTGGTGAACCACACAACATGTTGTTATGCTTGTTCTGTGCAATATGTGGTGCTTGAGGTTTGATTGCTGCAATTCATGGGCCTCGAAGAAGAATCATTTCTCCCTCCTCTAAGCTGCTGGAGTTTCCCTCCCTCTTTGTGTCTGGTTGTATATGCATCTTCTTCAATTCAATGAAGGCAAAATATGCACATTCCCTTTTACAAAGACCTTGTTCATAGTACATACAATATACATTCCATCATAATAGATGGTGGGATGATGGGTGGATAAAGGAGTGGTTGGATGGATGGACGGATGAACAGATAGGTTGGCAGATGGATGAGTCAATGGATGAATAAGTTGGTGGATGGATAAGTGGATGGATGGATGAGTTGGTGAAAGGATGAGTGGATGAATGGATATACTGGTGGATGGATGATGGTTGAATGGATGGATAGATGGATCAGTGGTGGGTGGAAGGAAGTAAATATAACAAAAATTTTAAATGTGCCTAGAAAGCAATTAAGGCCATTAAAACAATAAAGTGTTTCTTATGGTTAAAAAAAATATTCTTTAAACTGTAATGAATAACAGAAAGGATAAAATTTTTAAAATTCCAAATGTTTAGCCTTTCCTGAAGTGATGTGTTAGTTGTGTTGTGTCTGCCTTTTTGCAACCCCATGGACTGTAGTTCACCAAGCTCCTCTGTCCACAGAGTTCTCCAGGCAAGAATACTAGAGAGGGTTGCCATGCCCTTCTCTAGGGACTGAACCTGGGTCTCCCGCATTGCAGGCAGTTTCTTTGCTGTCTGAGCCACCAGGGAAGCCTTTCCTGGATTCTCCTTATTGCTGTACTATCTAAAAATGAATTAAGAAAAGGAATTTCTTAAGGTCAGAGTCTTGATTGAAACCTATGATGTGTTTCATAAGATTTCTTTGGTGAAAGGAATTGACCCAACATTGTATTTCTTTTTTTTCCCAGAGCTCTAAGGAGCTTAACACTGTTAATAAGTCAATTAAAACTTCACAACCAGCACATAAGCACTGGCCTTTTTGACATGTTCTTCAGCCTCTAGGAGCCTCAGTTTCCTCATGCGTAGAGTTGGGATAAATATATAATGCTTACCTCACCTTCTAGGATTATGAAGATCAAGAGGGGTTATCTATGCAAAACCCTTAGTTTATAAACAGCTGGTAAGTGGTGGCGCCAGTGTTGAAATTCAGAATTGCCCAACTCCTGAGGCTTTTTTTTTCTTTTTTACTTATTATTTTGAAATGAGTTGAACATACAGGAAAGTTGCAAGAGTAATACAAAGAACTTCTGCACATTTTTCCCCTAGATTGACCAATTGTTCACTTCTTGCTCCATGAGCTGATGTTTTCCATCAGGGTGCGATGGGGTCTAAAAGAGTGTGCGAAGTAGGTGCGATCATTGTGCTGACCTCAAAGGGCCATTGTGTGATTTGGATGAGTTCACAGATGTGAAAAGAAAACCCATAAGCATAAAAACTGCAGCAAAGCCTCAAGGGACCTCCAATCAATGGGCAGCCCACCACACAGGAGGTGACCCCTGAGCTCAGTCTCTGAACACCCAGCCGTCCAGGATCAGAACAAAAACAGTGATTTCCACGCACCACTCCTCGTCTTCACCCAGAGAAAGAGTTGGATTGGCAAAATCTCTAAAGCAGGGGTCTCCAACCCCAGAGCTGTGGACTAGTTCCACTGGTGAGACCAGTAGTGGTATTAGATTAGAAAGAAGGAGCCCAGTCAATGTAATGGGCTCAAATCATCCTGAAACCATCCCTCCCCTCCAGTCTATGGAAAAACTGTCTTCCATGAAACTGGTCCCTGGTGCCAAAAAGGTTGGAGACTGATGCTTTCTAAAGAATATTGTGCTCAGTCACTCAGTCATGTCTGACTCTTTGCAACCCCATGGACTAGAGCCCACCAGGCTCCTCTGTCTGTGGAATTTTCCAGGCAAGAATACTGGAGTGGCTTGCCATTTCCTTCTGCAGGGGCTAAAGGCTATTCGCCTCCTATTAATTTGGAGAAGTGAGTGAGTACTGCTAAATCCACCGCATCTGTGGAGAAGCGGTCATCTGTGGCGCTTCCAAAGGGTTACTGTGAATACTAGAACACCCTCTGGCCTGTCTCCTTGCAAACCCCAGGCTGGAATAGAATCATGATTTCCCAGTACTGAACACCATTCTCAGAAGTGAGATGTAGCCTTTCCAAAGAGTCTATTCGCCTAGCTGCGCGAAGACAAATCCTTGTCCAAAGGCATGAAAACCACTTAAATACCATGTGCAGCCCACAGAAACCATCTCCATACACAACAAAGGATGTGCTTTGACAAATTCTCTCAAGAGGCAAAGCATGCGGGCTGGGAGACATTAACGTCTGCCATCCAGGCCTTCATGGAGAATACACACGGCCAGTACCAGCCATGTCCAAATACCCAGAAAAGATATGACCCATAACTTCTAAAAAGTTCTGTATCACATAAAACAAGCCTGGAGATGATCAGTTTTGCAGAGTAAGCATGACCGTCTCCTTTTGTCTCTCTTTCATTCTCATTCTACTTTTGACTTATTTGTGGAAAGTTATAATTAGATCGTGATTTGCCTTTTTTTTTTCTTGAACTGATAAAGTGCCATGAATCCTGGAAAACATCCATGAGTGCAGTCACTTATGAATTTTGCGATTTTTTTTGCACATAACACCATATGCAGGCCCGACAGAGAGGCATGGTTCCGTATTGCTGGCATGCAGGAGAGCCACTGAAAGATATCATATGGTCTCCTGGCAGAAGTACAAAGTGCCTCTTGCTGTTTGATCTACTGTCTTAAACTTAAATGCAAAATCTGATAATTGGGTCAGGCAGGAGAAGAAACTGAGCAGTAAAGTTCTTTTCATTTCCTTTTGCTATTTCATCTTTTCTCCCCCCCCTACTTTTTTTTTTTTTTTTTTTGCCTGCTTTTTCTCCGGACTCCCTCTCTCTTTTTTTTCTCAGCCCCTGAAGGAGACAGATTGCCTTGTGAATAGGATGGATTCAAAGAGGAGGTGGGTTTATGGCCAGAAACCCGTCAGAGGGTCTCCAGGCACCTCCGTCAGGTCCTTGCTAGATGTGCGTTAGATTTTTGCTCCCTTAGCAACAGTCTGGATAACCATCTTGAGCTTTGCAGAATCCAAAGTCAAGGCTGGGTTTGCTTGTTTAGAAACATTACTGCCCTTCCAGACTTGGATTTGTTTAATGTAAAAGGAATTCATCGGAGTCTCACTGGCTTAGGGCATTAAGCAGACAGAAGCTTGTACTTCAAAGGGCACACAGGAGATAAATGAAAACTTAACCTCATCCTCAGACAAGAGACTCTGCTACAAAAGGCCTGACTTAGACCTCTCTACTCAATTGTTCTAAACCGGGAAAAAGAACTTTTCGTTCTCGATTTCACCACTCCAAGACCTATTGCAGAATTGACTGTGCGGATACGGAATTGTTTTGGCTGGATGTAAACCCAAATATGGCCTCTCCTAATATATACAAATTTAGCCCTCACTAAGGAGGGGACAAATTTGGAAGTGACAAAAGTATCAACCTTACTTTTTCAAATCACAAACTGCAGTTTCTGTCTCTTGGATGAGTCACTAAAGGTTTCCCCAGGTCAGGCTACCCTCTCACTGGGGTAGTGCTTCATGGACATCTTGCAGCAATGTTAGAATGTTCCAGAAACTTCCTCCCTGAAAGACGACCTGGGATTTGGTGAGAGGGGAGCCTGCAAGCAAGTCGTACATCTCTCTTCATGTGTGTGTGTTGGTCATGTCTGAATCTCTGTGACCCTATGGACTGTCACCCGCCAGGCTCCTCTGTCCCTGGGATTCTCCAGGCAAGAATACTTGAGTGGGTTCCCATTGCCTCCTGCAGGGGATCTTCCCAACAAGGGACTGAACCCATGTCTCCTGCGTTTCCTGCATATCCTGCATTGGCCGGCAGATTCTCTACCACTCGGCCACCTGGGAAATGCGTCTCTCCTCATAAGCACCCCATACCGATGCTGTCAGTTGGACTGACATGAAAGAACATTGGACTAAGCATGAAAGAACATTCTAGAAAAGAGCGTCTTGACTTTGAATAGAAAGTGGAGTCCCTGGGAGGCCGCCTGGATGGATTTTGCATCTGTGAGAACGTGGAGTGTAAGTCCTCCTCCCAAGGTGAGCCTGTCTGCTAATGTCTCCACAAGCCACTGCCTTCAGAGGGCCCTGTCCCAGCCTCAGACCCTTCAAAGGGTAAGGCAAAAGGGTCCTTTTAACTAGGACTTTAATTTCTAAAGCTTCCCGGGGTCCCTCCTGCTTGTCCCCTTCTGCCTGGGACTTAAGGGTCCCTGTGGAGGGTTGCGTTTTTGTAGAAGAGTGTCCAAAGCAGCAAGCCACCCAGAGTGCTGCTGAGAGCTTACAATCAACTCGCTTGTTCGGATATGACAGGCAGGCCAGGACACAGCCCTAGATGCGCCTGCAGCCTGCTTCCTGAGGCTGCCGGGCACCTGGAAAGATGGCCAGAGCTGCAGCCAGGGGGAAGGGGTGCAGAGGGAAATTCGGCAGTCCACCAAGGCCGATCGGGATATCCCCCCCGGACGTTCAGGCCCTGGGAAGAGAGGGCTTGGAGCAGAGGAGCCATCCATCTATTCTCTGGCTTGTTCAGACTCAGCAGCTGCATTTCGGAGGCCTCCCAATCGATTCTGATCCGAATGGAAAAGAGCCTGTTTCTCCAGAGCAGGCGTGACACAGTTAGCTTGCAGCTCTCTTGAACGGAAGCTGCCTTAGGAACAAATGCCTGCAGTCCTAGGGCTTCCCTGATGACTCAGTGGTAAAAAATCCACCTACCGATGCAGGAGGCATAGGTTCAATCCCTGGGGAGGGAAGATCCCCTGGAGGAGGGCATGGCAACCCACTCCAGTAATCTGGTCCTGGGAAAGCCCATGGGCAGAGGAGTCTGGCAGACTGCAGTCCATGGGGCTGTAAAAGAGTCGGACACAATTTAGTGACTAAACAACGAACTGGGAGAGTGCAGCCGGGTTCTGGCAGTCTCCAAATGCAGCCTTCCAGTCCAGTACTTAGGATGCTCCCAGGGCCTCAGAGGACACCAGTACCAGCATCAGTCAGTCACCTTGCTGTCACAAGGACATCACACCCTGCCATTTTACTTAACGTGACTGTGTGTCATTTCTCACCACAATGGGGCTGGAGAATCTTTCCGTCTAAAGCATTAAATTAGACCTGCTCAACATAACACCAGAAGTTACTGTTATATGCCCCCATGCCTGCTTCCAAAAGGGTGGATTTGCAACCACACGGATGCCCCGTGGTTCAGGGGCTTTAGAGGGGAGTCAGCCACCCCGGCTGATTCCAACACATTTATGGGAGAGAGATGGGTTACTATACTCACAGTGGCCTAGTGACAGGGATCTACCAACCACTACTTCCATCCAACCCAAAGCTCAATGCAAAAGTAAAACACAATTTTTTTAAAAAATTGAGGATTTGTAAATTCGCTTTTATTACACCCGTAAGTTTTTTTTCTAGTAACCGAAGAAATGAAATGGTTGTCTGAACGTATTTGTAAATGGGCCCCTGCTTTCTCAGGCTCCCGATCCTTCCCTTCCTCACCTCCTCCTCGTGCTTCGGGGATGAGAACCACTTCCCGTAATGGCAGTTTTCTTGTTGGTAGCCTCCATCAACATGAAAAGTGAAAATCGAAAACTCTTAGGTGGAAATTAATTTAGAAACAACATTACCACAATCCTTGTATGGCGTGTGTAACCATAATAGCCATTTCAGCGGGGAAAGCAAAAATAAATAGAAGGTCAAATGACATTAATTTCCATTTGCAGCAAACCCATAACTGGATCAATTATCAGATCCTCGGGGAGAAAGTAGATTGTCATTGATTGGTGGGCGAAGCCCACATGAGATAGAAGGAAACTCGTGTGATGATGTCCATTGAAGCTGGAAGGAGTGAGGAACCCGGTGGGACTGGTAGTGGCTGCTCCCCACCCACCCAGGGCCTCTAGACTGCAGGATGGTCCTTAGGCTGAGGCGTCCACTTCTCCATTCATTGACAGGTATCTTTGGGCAAGTTTTTTGACCCTTTGGAGCTCGATTTTCTCATCTGCTCATTGGAGATTCTAAAAGTACCTACCTGGGTGAGTTGTAGTGATTAAACAAGGATTAAATATGGTTGTAAAGATTAAATCTTAGGCAAAATCTGGGAGATGGTGAGGGACAGACCCCGGCTGATTCCAACACATTTATGGGAGAGAGATGGGTTACTATACTCACAGTGGCCTAGTGACAGGGATCTACCAACCACTACTTCCATCCAACCCAAAGCTCAATGCAAAAGTAAAACACAATTTTTTTAAAAAATTGAGGATTTGTAAATTCGCTTTTATTACACCCGTAAGTTTTTTTTTCTAGTAACCGAAGAAATGAAATGGTTGTCTGAACGTATTTGTAAATGGGCCCCTGCTTTCTCAGGCTCCCGATCCTTCCCTTCCTCACCTCCTCCACGTGCTTCGGGGATGAGAACCACTTCCCGTAATGGCAGTTTTCTTGTTGGTAGCCTCCATCAACATGAAAAGTGAAAATCGAAAACTCTTAGGTGGAAATTAATTTAGAAACAACATTACCACAATCCTTGTATGGCGTGTGTAACCATAATAGCCATTTCAGCGGGGAAAGCAAAAATAAATAGAAGGTCAAATGACATTAATTTCCATTTGCAGCAAACCCATAACTGGATCAATTATCAGATCCTCGGGGAGAAAGTAGATTGTCATTGATTGGTGGGCGAAGCCCACATGAGATAGAAGGAAACTCGTGTGATGATGTCCATTGAAGCTGGAAGGAGTGAGGAACCCGGTGGGACTGGTAGTGGCTGCTCCCCACCCACCCAGGGCCTCTAGACTGCAGGATGGTCCTTAGGCTGAGGCGTCCACTTCTCCATTCATTGACAGGTATCTTTGGGCAAGTTTTTTGACCCTTTGGAGCTCGATTTTCTCATCTGCTCATTGGAGATTCTAAAAGTACCTACCTGGGTGAGTTGTAGTGATTAAACAAGGATTAAATATGGTTGTAAAGATTAAATCTTAGGCAAAATCTGGGAGATGGTGAGGGACAGGGAGTCCTGGTGTGCTGCAGTCTGTGAGGTTGTGAGGAGTCAGACACGACTTGGCGACTGGATAACAACAAAAGAAATAAGGCACTTAAAGAGGTACCAGGTAATTGGCTAACTGAAAAAGTTAGCTAATTGTTATTATTATATCTTTTTAGTATTGTTTATTAACCATGAATCAATGGTAATAAGAGTAGATTTGGCTGAGAAGTTGTAAATCCGAGTTTAAGCTCTCCTGTTTTCTGACCGTATTGTTTTGGGCCAGTAAACCGAAGCCTCAGTTTCCTTATCTATAAAATGGGCATCTATCAGTTTGCCTAATGTGCTGACCGACGACACTGAATAAGAAATGGGAAAGCAGTTTGTCTCTGAACCTGAGTCCTCAGAATTCGCCTTTCTCCTGGGGATACTGGAATTGCCACAGAGGAGAGAGTTCCAGCAGGGCTCCCTGGGACGTGACCAGCCAGTCCCTACCCTGGTGTGCAGGAGCGGGTTTGTCCCATTTCTGCACGAATTTCCAGAGCTGCTACCCGTAGGACACATGGGCCTCTCCAGGTGTGACTGCCTCCCCCGCAAGGATGTTCTTCTGCTTCTCTCTGCAGCCTGAGGTCAGGTCAGAGAGCAGTGAGGAGCAAGGTAGACACATCATGCAGAAATGCCCCAGATCTCAGAGAGAAGACCCAGACCCGGAGGACGCCCCTGCCCCACTGCGTGTGTACATTCTCTGTGTCTTGGGTTTTCATCTGAAGAGGCTGTAGCTGGTGACTCTGACCACCAGGAGTTCTAGGGAGGAAATAGGGCTCCATGGAAAGTAAACAAGAACATGCAGTTCTTTATACAAATATTCTCAAAGAACACACCAAAAATCCTTCCTCCCCTCCCCCTTTGGATGTGGGTTGAGAGCTTTTTTCTTTTGCACCCTTATAAATATCAATGCCTTTGCTCTCTTCTCCTAATGTTTTGTGGCCCCAAAAGTGGTGCCTACCTAAAAACCAAAGTACCCGGCCCTCTGCAGTGGAGAAAGGCTAAACCAGAGGCAGAAACGCATCGGATGCCAATGAAAACACACCAAATGATTTTTATTTTAGTTTCCTGATGGGTCTGTTACCATTTTCTGAAAATTTGGAGATGAAGCATGGAATCTAGACTCAGGTTGGTTTGCATGGATGTGTTTGTGTGCACAAGAGAGTGTGTGCGTGGGTTGAAGTACGTGTCCAGGAGTATGGCGTGTGTCTGTGTGTGTGTATGAGCAGAGCTGTGTGGCTGTTTCATGTGTGTGGAAGCGTGCATGTCTATAAGCTTGTATGTGTGTGTGTATGTGTGCACATGCGTGCATGTGAATGTGCATCGTTCAATCACTAAGTCGTATCTGACTCCTTGCCACCCCATAGACTGGAGCACGCCAGGCCTCCCTGTCCCTCATCACCCTCAAAGTTCACCCAAGTTCGTGTCCACTGAATTGGGGATGCCGTTCAATCACCTCACCCTCTGCCGCCCTCTTCTTTTGGCTTCAGTCTTTCCCAGTACGCATGCCCACAAAAACTGTGCGTGGGAGTATACCTGTGTGTGCATGTGTGTGTGCAGTGAGAGCACTCTGGGTGTAGACTCTGTTCCATCTGTCCATCACACCTTCAGGATGTTCTTCCAGAAGAGACTCGAGACCACCTGCCATCAATCGTTGCCATCACGTCAGGAGAGGGGTGGAGATCGCCTAATGGCAGAGCTGGTTTGAGGCAGAGGCCTGATCCGAGAGCAGTTTTCTCTTCCACCTCCCTTCCCATCATGCTCCTTCTCCTTCCTCTTTGCTGACCTCTGAGATGCCACCACCTCTGGGCTATTTTCTCACCTTCTCCCATGTTAACGGTGTGTTTCTCCAGCCCTTGCTCTGGGGGACACGCACCCGGGTCTAGAGGGTTGTCTATAGTCCAGGGTGGGGACTGAAACACTCTGAATGCCACCAGGGCCACAGCCTCCCCACCTGGGTCTTCTCGGCTCCCAGGCTGCTCACGGTGGCCCCAGGGCCCTGAGCCCCATCGGTTGGCTCTTCTCTGTGTTTCTCCCCAGTCCAAGTGCAGAGACCCTCTGCCATCAGCCATGTGAGCACAGGATCTGCAGGGAGTAAATGAATGAATAGCAGCCCAGCCTTCCAGCTTTGTAACTGACCTTTATTGATCTGAGCTAGAGGAAAGCAGGCTCTGAGACTATTCGGAGACTGAGGGTGCAGCTCGGGTGCCAGGCTCTGCAGGATGTGGGTGTGCTTCCAGTGCAGGGGCCTTGTGAGAGTTCCTGCCAAGATGCTCTGGATCACTTGACCGAGATACTAACACCATGAGACAAGGCCCTGCCCTCAAGGGGTCCACAGTCTTACAGAAGCCAAACGCGCTGTCATCTGAACTCTCAACCTTGACTCCATATGACAGTCCTTCGGGGAGCTTTTCTTTCAAAAACACTGAAAGCCGAGTGCTGGGGTCAATAGGACCATTTGTTTCTTTCTTCTGCTTGCTGGGGCCCCTCCCAAGGACCATGGGGCAGGCATGAGTTTTGACTGGCAAAGCACAAGAACCTGTATTCAAATATCATCCCCACAGCTGCGCCGTCCAAGGTTGCGGGGAAAGTGAGTTTCATTTGCTTCTCAGAAGAAACTCCCCGCTCTCTACTCTTAATCACCCTCTTTTAGATGGTTGCAGTAGGAATGTGTGTGTCTGGGGCTGAGGACATGAAACGTTACCTGGTGCTTAAATCTGGACTGGGGCCATTTGGCCAAAATCCTTTGGCTTGGTTGTCTGAACTCAAGCATAGCCTCCAATCATAGCCACCGATGCAATGGACATGAACTTGGGCAGACTCTGGGAGGTGGTGAGGGACAAGGAAGCCTGGCGTGCTACAGTCCATGGGGCTGTGGAGAGTTAGACACAACTGAGCGACTGAAAGACAACAACATAGCTTCCACGTGCCAGAGAAAAGCAGTAAAGCAATAAACACAAAACATCACTAATAGAGCCACAGAGAGATGTCAACTCTTTGCAGTTAAAAGGACGTGGGAGTGGGATATTTACCTCATTTGTGCATATTTCTGTAAGCTCTCTCTTTACCAGCTGCCTGATGGCATTTGTCTCCAATCTCATCAAAAAGGAAGAGCTAATCAGAGCATTAAAAGCAAAGAAAAATTTCTTTTGGTCAAACAGAACATCCTGTTTTGAGTCCCAAGCAAGCTCTTAAGTCAAAAAGGGTGCTCAGCCTTTTGCCTTTGGCAAAACACAGCCTCTTCTTCTAAATGTTTAAAAATGTTTAGTGGGAGCAGAAAGTGCAAGGAACTTCTTAAGACATCAAAAAACTATAAATTAATAAAACACATAAACAGAACTTCCATTAAACTGGGCAAGAACTTTGAAACACAGAAAGAGGCTTACTGAGAGAAGGACACTGATTCAGAAAGATAATTTGCTGAGAAAAGACCAAATATGCCTGCCCACCCCTTCCCCATTTCTTACAGAAGGTTTACTTAGGAAAGATTATCACCTGTGTATCATGACAAAAGTCATTGCTCACTGCAGAGATGGAAATAAAAAGATGATGTAGGTTCACACCCTTATCAATAAAACCCAAGAGTTACCTTGAAATCACCTATGTCACCCACTAGTACCATTGTCAAGGAGTTTCACAGTTGGAGTTTCAGGATAACTAAATATCAAGATGAACTGAAGAAATGTCACCCAAATTTTTCATCTCATATCATTTATGACTTTCTCGAGTGGGCAGTTAAAACATGGAAGAAGGGTATAAATTTCCTTATTTCTGTTTTTTTTTTTTACTTTATTACAAAAATTGCATTCAGGTATAGCTGACTATTTTATTATACTAGCTTCAGGTGTTCAACATACTGATTCAATATTTTTATAGATTATAGTCCATTTAAGTTTTTATAAAATATTGGCTATATTCCTGTGCTATACAATATATCCTCATAGCTTATTTCTTTTATACACAGTAGTTTGTACCTCTTAATGTTCTACCCTATGCCTCTTACTCCTTCCCTCTCCCCACTGGCAACCACTGATTTGTTCTCTATATCTGCGAGTCTGTTTTTATTTTGTTACGTACAACTGTTTGTTTTTTAGATTCCATATGTAAGTAATAACAGACAGTATTTGTCTTTCTCTATCTGACTTATTTTACTAAGCATAATACCCTGTAAGTTCATTCATGTTTTTGCAAATAGCAAACTTTTATTCTTTTTTATGGCTGAATAATATTCCAGTGTGTGTGTGTGTGTGTGTGTGTGTGTGTGTGTACACATTCCATCTTTATTCATTCATTTGATGATGAATACTTAGGTTGCCTCTTGTATCTTGGCCATTGTAAAGAATGCTTCTGTGAACATGGGAGCGCGTGTATCTCTTTGAATTAGCCTTTTTGTTTTCTTTGTATGTAAACGCAGAGGTGCAACTGCTGGATCATATGATAATTCTGCTTTTAGTTTTTTCTGGAACCTCCATACTGTTTTCCACAGCCGTTGCATCAGCTTAAATTTCCACCAGCAGTGTCCTCGGGTTCCTTTTTCTCCACATCCTAACCAGCATCTGTGATCTTTTTGATGATAGCCATTTTGACAAGTCCGAGGTGATATCTTGTTGAGATTTTGATGTTCATTTCTCTGATGATTAGCAATGTTGAGCATCTTTTCGTTCATACTTGGCCATCTGTATGTCTTCTTTAGCAAATATCTATTCAGGTCTTCTGCCCATTTTTTAATAATTTTTTCTTATATTCCATTGTATGAGTTATTTTATTTTGGATATTAACCCCTTATAAGTTATATCACTTGCAAATATTTTCTGTCATTCAATAGCTTGTCTTTTCATTTTGTTGGTGGTTTCCTTTGCAGTAAAAAAAGCTTTTAAGTTTAATTAGGTCCCATTTGTTTATTTTAGGCTTTGTTTCCTTTGCCTTAGGAAACAGATCCAAAAAAGTACAGCTATGATTTATTTTTGTATTTGGTGTGAACATTGTTCTAATTCTATTCTTTTACATATTGCCGTCCAGTTTTCCCAACACCACTTATTGAAGGGCTTGTCTTTTTCCATTATATATTCTTACCTCCTTTGTTGTAGATTAATTGCCCATAAGTACAGGGGTTTATTTTAAGCTTTTGATTCTGTCCCATTGATCTACGTGTCCATTTTTTGTGTCAAATCATGCTGCTTTGATAACTGTAGTTTTGTAGTACCTTCTGAAGTTAGGGAGCATAATATTTCTAACTTTCTTCTTTTTTCTCAAGATTGCTTTTGCTTTTCAGGTCTTTTATGGTTCAATGCAAATTTTATCATTAGTTTTCTAATCCTCTGAAAAATATCATGGATACTTAGATATATAATGTTAGTGCCTAACTCTTTACAAGTCCATGGACCGATCAGGTTCCTCTGTCTATTGAATTCCAGGCAAGAATACTAGAGTGGGTAGTCATTTCCTTCTCCAGGACCTCTTCCCAATCCGGGTCTTCTGCATTGCAGACAGACTCTTTGCCGTCTGAGTCACCAGGTAATCCATGGGAACTGCATTGTCTGTAGATGGCTTTGGATAACACAGAAATTTTCACAATATTAATTTTTCCAATCCATGGATATGGACTATCTATCCTTGTTTTTTAAAACTCATTAGGTTTGGGGTTTCCCTGATAGCTCAGTTGGTAAAGAATCCACCTGCAATGCAGGACAACCTGGTTTGATTCCTAGGTTGGGAAGATGGGATGAAGAAGGGATAGGCTACCCACTCCAGTATTCTTGGGCTTCCCAGGTGGCTCAGCTGGTAAAGAATCTTCCTGCAACGTGGGAGACCTGGGTTTGATCCCTGGGTTGGGAAGATCCCCTGGAGAAAGGAAAGGCCACCCACTCCAGGATTCTGGCCCAGAGAATTCCATAGTCCATGGACACAACTGAGTGACTTCCACTTTCACTTTCTTTCAATTTCTTATGACTGCTATGGCATCTTACGCCACAAGGATATTTTTCCTTTACAGTTATCTGCTAATTCAGAAAGGATATGGTTCCTGAATCCTAGAGGAGCTTTGCAGGACAGTTCCCCAACTTTCCCTTCTCCTCCCATCCTCCCTCACCCAAAGACATTGATGACACCCCTTTGTCCATGCTTCACTCAGAACCACTTCTCCCACCTTCTCCAATGTGTCCACAGACACGCTTGTCTTTGTTAGCACATTCAGAGAGGGAATTGGGTGAAGGTAGTCAAAGGTATAAACTTTCCATGATAGGATAAATAAATTCAGAGGTGTCATGTACAGCTTGATGACTGTAGCTAACTATACTATTCTGTATATTAGAAAGTAGCTAACAGAGTGGATCTTAACAGTTCTTCTGACAAGGAAAAAAATATGTAACTATGTGAAGCGATGGTTGACTTATTAACCATGAGTTACTGCCATTATCATTTCAGAATATATACACATATCAAATCATTATGCTGAATGCTTTAAGCTTATACAGGCTTACATGTCAACTATATCTCTCTCAATAAAACTGAGAGAAATAAACTTTAGAGATGTTGTAAGACCGGCAAGGTCTTCTATCACCATCTTACTATAAAAAAAGGGTTGAGGAGAAAGTGCAGACCAAACTCTCAACAGGGTGCTCCTTTCATAGCACCCAGGGGGAGGTGGCACGCTTAAGAAGTGCTTCCTCTCGGGAAGTAAGAGGCGCAGGTAGATGCACAGTCAGCTCGGGATGGCTTGGGAGCCTAAGACAGGCCTCCTCTTCTCTGAGCTCCCAATATATTACTGCTTCAGCTCAAGAAAGTGTTGACTTTTCAAAGACAAGCGAGTCCCTGGCTGGCTCCAGGTCATGACACTGTGCTGAGCTCCTCCCATTTTACAAGCCACCCTGGCTCTACGCTTCCTGTCGCAAGCATGTATGTTCCTGCCCGTTCATCTCTACTTTTCCAGGGAGTTGTGTGAGGATTTACAACTGATCACGATCACACTCAGTGCCCCATAACGCTTTTCATCTTCAAAGCAAACGTGAGTCAACCCTCGTAACACCCGCGTGGCACCTGGAGGCGCACGACGTCCCAAGTCCAGGTGCACAGAGTGCCAGCTTCTTTCTGGTGTCACTTCTCCCAGCATCCCCTTCCAGAACACCATCTTTTCAAACAAGAAAAGATGTGGAGACCTGTCCTGATGCCCACCTGCGCTCTGTAACCTATTGTCCTGCCATGTCAGAGCCCTTTCTTCTTCACCATAAGGCTGGTGGACAAACTCAAAGCTGAAGAAAAAGGGAACACTGACCTCATGAATGGAGTTTGGCCAGCTGAGAGGGATGAGCTGTATGCGGTGTTGGTATGCCCTGCATGTTACTGTCGTAGATGGCAGAGAAAAAGGAGGAATTGGAGACCATAAAGTCAAAAGTTCTAGCAACTCGGACCCACCACGCTCAGCTTCCAGGGGCCTTAGAACCATAGCCCATGAGTGAGGTAGCCACCCATCCTGGTAGGAGAACACGAAAACTCGCAACATCGCATCTTGAGTGTCGTAAAAACAATACCCATCATCAGCAAGTGAGTGACAAGCAGGACTGGCCAAGAATTTGACACTATTGAAACAAAACAGCAAAGTGACTCCTTTCTTGCTTAGTGGCCATAGGTTTAAGGAAGTGTAGACAAAGCGGGCAAAAATTCGAAGTTTCGTAATATTAGATTCACCAAAAGCTGACCAGTTTTCTGGTCACTTCCATCACTGTTCTGTGTACTTGTGATTATCCCTGAGTTAATTTTTCAAATGAGAAACTTGTTGGACTTTGTATTTTCAGGAAAATGCTGCCAGTGAAAACCATCCTAACTAGAAAATCTCTCTCTCTGCACTTGGGTCGTAGCAAAGCGTACAGTGAGTCTCCCTGCTGTTCAGGCTCCTCCCAAAGCTGCCCCTCTTAAGCCACTGGAGATCCTTCTCACCCCAGTTTGGCAGCTGATCTTTCCAGGGTTTTCTACTGTGTCCAAAAATCAACCCTCATCTCCCCTCCAAATAGAAGGGAAGAAACACTTCTTTTGCTAAATTTTATTTCACAAACATGCAAGGACTTACTACAAATGTGCTGTTGTGTTTTGAGTATTAGTTCACTTCATTTTTCTATTTTTGTTTGCATATGCATGAGGAAAAAAATATGTTATTTGAACTAAAAGAAATTTGAGCCAAACTCCTCTTGACAGTTAACCTGGTTGAAGTACAGTTGACTTCTTGCCTATTCCGGAAAAGCAACCCAGTGTTCCCAGTAGCTCCTTAATGCAATTACTTGATGAGAGAAAGGCATTTCATTTGCTAACCACTACAGGAATAAGCAATATAGCTGTCAATAATTTCTCAACAGGGCTTCAGGCATAGTGGGCACCAGACAACCACATTTGTATATGCTCATTAATGCATTTCCATCAATGCTCAAAAAATCACTTTCCTAAAGCCTACGGGTCTTCAGGGATTTTGCTGATAGGGGAATGACCTTCTCCTTCTTCTGTTTTCAGGTTGTTACTTGTTTCTGAATATGCACCACATCACAGCAATTTGCCTCAACTCTCCATTTAAGTCAAATCAGGTTACATTCAGTGTGCCTGCCCTCCTGGCTTCCTTGAGGCCAGAGTGATGAGCCTGAGAAAAGGCAAAGTCTACTCCCTCTTTACTTTTCCTGTGCTTGCCCACTGTCCTGAGAAGAGTTTTAGACCACTGTGATTTCTAATGATGAAAGTAATTACTCCCATTTATGAAGCCCTTGCCATATGCCAGATATTGTGCTGTGCATTTGTTCATATGATCTCATCTAATCCTCAAAACCCCTGAGAACAGACATTTTTAAACTTTAGTAAGTATAGGAATATCACCTGGGATAGCTTATTACAAACAAGACTTCCAGCTCTTTCACCACTGCAAATATTTAGGTTGAGTAGGGTCCGGATAGATAGTCTATGAGATTACATTTTGCAAAATATTGCCCTAGAAAGCAGGTTCAAGTATGATTACCATTGTATTGATAAAAATCTTGTGCTGAAAGACAGGAGGAAACTTGCTCAAGCTGACTCAGAAATCAAACAAGCCTATATGAAGCCAGCTCTGAATTCCATGCCCTACCCGAAGGTGCCCTAGTCCTCATTCACTTTATGACGGACTGAGTGATTTCCATGTCAGAGTAATTAACTTTAGGTGACATTGCTAACAGTTCCAAAGTCTTCTCACAACCAAGGCTTATTTCTTGCTTTGGCCAAGGCTAATGTTTTGTGAGGGTAACTCATTCACAAGGGTCTCCTCCAGCCAGTGACCCAGGGCTCCAGGCTGCTTCCACCTGGTAGCTATGCCACCTAGAATACAAGATCTGGTGTCATCCCAATGGAGAGAGAGATTGCTGGATGATCACCCAGGATACTAATGGGTCCCATCTGCAAAGGGTTAAATTGTTTCTACTTACATCACATCGGCCATAATTCAGCCAGGTGGCCCCAGTCTGACTGTGAGAGAGGCTGAGGAAATAGTAGGATTACATGTACATTTAGTGAACACCCAAATGAGACCTGGTAGGCTGCACTCCATGGGGTCACTAGGAGTTGGACACGACTGAGCGACTTCTCTTTCATTTTTCACTTTCATGCACTGGAGAAGGAAATGGCAACACACTCCAGCATTCTTGCCTGGAGAGTCCCAGGGACAATGGTGCCTGGTGGGCTGCCATCTCTGGGGCCACACAGAGTCAGACACAACTGAAGCGACTTAGCAGCAGCAGCAAGTGAGAGATCTGAGACTAGGTCTCAGTGCCCAAAGCTCTGCAGGTTTTATTAACCACAGGGACTGGACCTTGTTGCCTCATCCTCTGCTTTCTGCTCCTTATGCCTCCTGACTTTCAGGCTCACCTCCACGTGACTCCTGCAATAAAACTGTCTGCAAAGTACTTCCCCCATGGGTAGTAAGGTATAAGAGACATTCATATTAGCCATTTTGAGGTGTTATAACAAAATCTCATAGGCCATGTTGTTTAAGCAACAGGCATTTTTTTCTTATAGATCTGGAGGCTGAGACATTCACGATCAGGGTGCTAGCGTGATCAGATTCTGGAGAAGACTCTCTTCCTAGGTTGTAGACAGCTGTCTTCTTGCTGTATCCTCACGTAGCCAAAGGGCTTCCCAAGTGGCACAGTGGTAAAGAACCCATCTGCCAATGCAGGAGATGTGAGAGAAGCAGATTCGATCCCTGTGTCCAGAAGATCCCCTGAAGAGGGCAAGGCAACCCACTCCAGTATTTTTGCCTGGAGAATCCCGTGGACAGAGGAGCCTGGGCAGCTATAGCCCATGGGATCATAAAGAGTCGGACACCGACTGAAGTGATTTAGCATGCTTGCACGCAGGGGAGAGGACAAATTCTCGGATCTGTTCTTAATCCTATCATGAGTCTCCCACCCTCATGAGTTCATCTAAACCTAAATAGAAGACTGCACCTCCTAATATTTACATACTAGGACTTAGGACTTCAACATAGGGGAAAGGGACACAGGCATCTAGTCCTACTTCTTAACATCATCCTAGATGGGATCCCCTATAAATGGCACTTTCTCTCTTATTTTCTCCTCCCATCTCAAAAACAGCTATTTAACTCAGACCTAAAAATCTGAACTGTGTCTTATGCGCCTAGCTGACTTGGAGAATTCACTATGGTATGTCTTAAAAACGTCTGAACCACCTGTATGAAGTCCCTTTGGGAAGATGAGTTGATGAAACAGCCCTGTCTGCTAGGGGATACCTAACATTTGGCAACACTGTGAAACGTAAAATGCAGGTTTTATTAACCACAGGGACTGGACCTTGTTGCCTCATCCTCTGCTTTCTGCTCCTTATGCCTCCTGACTTTCAGGCTCACCTCCACGTGACTCCTGCAATAAAACTGTCTGCAAAGTACTTCCCCCATGGGTAGTAAGGTATAAGAGACATTCATATTAGCCATTTTGAGGTGTTATAACAAAATCTCATAGGCCATGTTGTTTAAGCAACAGGCATTTTTTTCTTATAGATCTGGAGGCTGAGACATTCACGATCAGGGTGCTAGCGTGATCAGATTCTGGAGAAGACTCTCTTCCTAGGTTGTAGCAGCTGTCTTCTTGCTGTATCCTCACGTAGCCAAAGGGCTTCCCAAGTGGCACAGTGGTAAAGAACCCATCTGCCAATGCAGGAGATGTGAGAGAAGCAGATTCGATCCCTGTGTCCAGAAGATCCCCTGAAGAGGGCAAGGCAACCCACTCCAGTATTTTTGCCTGGAGAATCCCGTGGACAGAGGAGCCTGGGCAGCTATAGCCCATGGGATCATAAAGAGTCGGACACCGACTGAAGTGATTTAGCATGCTTGCACGCAGGGGAGAGGACAAATTCTCGGATCTGTTCTTAATCCTATCATGAGTCTCCCACCCTCATGAGTTCATCTAAACCTAAATAGAAGACTGCACCTCCTAATATTTACATACTAGGACTTAGGACTTCAACATAGGGGAAAGGGACACAGGCATCTAGTCCTACTTCTTAACATCATCCTAGATGGGATCCCCTATAAATGGCACTTTCTCTCTTATTTTCTCCTCCCATCTCAAAAACAGCTATTTAACTCAGACCTAAAAATCTGAACTGTGTCTTATGCGCCTAGCTGACTTGGAGAATTCACTATGGTATGTCTTAAAAACGTCTGAACCACCTGTATGAAGTCCCTTTGGGAAGATGAGTTGATGAAACAGCCCTGTCTGCTAGGGGATACCTAACATTTGGCAACACTGTGAAACGTAAACGCCTGGTCAGTCAATAGGGGCTGTGGACAAATTTATTCTAAAGTCTTTTCTAGCAAACTTCACAATGAGCTATTCCAGAGCAGGGCAGCATGTAGTCCTGTTATCACTGACTAAGTATCAATAAAGGATTCATAAACAGAACCTTACTTATGCTTTCTAGACTTCATTGGGATGTCAGTGCTTCCCCTAAATCATGCTGGAAGTTAGCACAAGAGGCACACCTGTGGGATTGGGGTGGAAAATCGTAGTGAAAGCGAAAGTCACTCAGACATGTCCAACTCTTTGCGATCCCATGGACTATACAGTCCATGGAATTCTCCAGGCCAGAATACTGGAGTGGGTAAGCCTGTGCCTTCTCCAGGGTATCTTTCCAACCCAGGGATTGAACTCAGGTCTTCCACATTGTGGGCAGATTATTTACCAGCTCATCCACAAGGGAAATCTTGAGGGCTGTCTTAAAATTCAGCCTACCATAGATACTCTATAAAATGCAACTAAATCTTTGCTTAATTATATGCATAATCAATTATTACTTAAACTCATACATACATGTTTTGAATTTTTTGCAGAACAAAATTGCATTTCAGTTATTTCATCAATGCAATTTTTCCCCATCATCTCTATGCACCTATGTATAATTTTTATTATTCATAGTATGAAAGTGTTAGTAGCTCAGTCATGTCTGATTCTTTGTGACCCCATGGACTATAGCCCACCAGGCTCCACTGTCCATGGAATTCTCCAGCCAAGAATACTGGAGTGGGTAGCCATTTCATTCTCCTGGGGATCTTCCCGACCCAGGGATTGAACCCGGGTCTCTTACATTGCAGGCAGATTCTTCACTGTCTGAGCCACCAGGTAAGCCCAATTAACAGTATAGTTTTAAAAATAAGATATAGGTTTTGAATACTAAACAAGAAATTGAGTGTGAGTTGTGATTTTTAACTTCAGATGTAATGAGGTAGTTATAAGACCCTGGACAATCACTTAACTTTGTGTCCATCTTTCACCTTCATAAACTGTGTGGCTTATACCAGATAATAATGTTTGTTTCAGTTCAGTTCAATTGTTCGGTTATGTCCGACTGTTTGCAACCCCATGAACCACAGCACACCAGGCCTCCTTGTCCACCCTCCAGAGTTCACCCAAATCCATGTCCATTGAGTCAGTGATGCCATCCAACCATCTCATCCTCTGCCATCCCCTTCTCCTCCTGCCCTCAATCTTTCCCAGCATCAGTGTCTTTTCCAATGAGTCAGCTCTTCTCATCAGGTGGCCAACATCAGTCCCTCCAATGAACACCCAGGACTGATCTCCTTTAAACGTTTGTTTAGCTCTGGGTAGATTATAAGCAACTATAACAGTCCTTTGATTTTGCCTCAATTTGCTACAAGATCTTTAAGATCCTTTAGTCTTAGAACATTCTACAGTCCTACGGTGGCTATTGAGCAGTGATTCTGTAATGCTGAGTGCAGTATGTCGCAACATTCACTGGTGTCCAGCCCGTTCAGAAGGACCCTAGCTTGGCTAGCCTGGAAGAACTCTAAACTCCTTGAAGGAGGTCTTCATGTATTATTCATCTTTGTGCCTCCAGGGCCTAGCTCAATACTTGCCAGAAGGGATATGACCAATAAATATTAGCTATCGGTTGGCTGAACAGGGCTGGGTGACAGCCTGGAGGTGTCCCCTCCTCGCCCCCTGTAGGGCTGTGAGAGAGTACACATCGCAGGACGGGCCTGCCTGGCCTTTTTTCTCACTGGTGTGGTAGTCTTGTCCCCTGTGGTGTCTCCATCCTTGGGGCTGCCTTCATGACCTTGCCCTTAAATGGATGAGCACAACTGCGGGAGGGCAGCCTGCTCCTCTTTCCTCATTGGCTTGTGACAATTTCACAACATCCCCTTCCTCAGTGTCTGGCCAAAGCTTTCAACCTAGCCTCTTTGGGATGAAGATTATATGTCTGTTTTTATTATGGAATAAAAAGCACACACCATTTCAGTTCAGTTCAGTTCAGTTCAGTCGCTCAGTCGTGTCCAGCTCTTTTCGACCCCATGAATCACAGCACACCAGGCCTCCCTGTCCATCACCATCTCTCGGAGTTCACATAAATTCATTCTATGGTTCTGCAGCTGGAGGGCATATCTTCAAGAAGACAAAGGTTGATTGGGTGAGGAGGGCTGTTGTTTGTTATTTTGTTTTAATATTTATTTTTTTTATTTGACTGTGTTGAGTCTTAGTTGTGGCACGTAGAGTCATGCAAATCTTTTGTCGTAATACACAGATTCTCTGGTTGCGTCACTCAGGCTCAGTAATTGCGGTGCATTGACTTAGTTGCTCTGCGCCACGCGGGATATTAGCTCCCTGACCAGGGATTAAACCTGTGGTCCCTGCACTGCAAGGCACATTCTTAATCACTGGCCCACTGGGGAAGTCCTCATGTTGCTGTCTTTAAATCTTGCCATTAGTAAAGCCCCCCTAGTGAACCCCAAAAGTAGTTTAATGGAAATATTCAAACTGATTGCTGTCCTTGTAGTTGATGAATGGGAAGGATTTGATGTGTTGTATGGTTCATGCCGGGCTTCCCCTGTGATGTTAGTGGTAAAGAACTGGCTCGCTAATGCAGACATAAGAGACACGGGTTCATCTGGGTTGGGAAGATCCCCTGGAGGAGGGCATGGCAACCCACTCCAGTATTCTTGCCCACAGAATCCCATGAACAGAGGAGAGGAGCCTGGCAAGCTATAGTCCATAGGGTCACAAAGAGTCGGACATGACTGAAGTGACTTAGCATGCAAGCATGCATGGTTCATGCCTCCACTTTTAGGTCAAACTGAACTGAAACCTCACAAACATCTGTTCATTACAGTCTTCCAACTCTCTAGACGATTGAGCTATTCAGGGGATGGATCAGAAAAGTAATGTATAAATAAATGATCATCTCTAGGCCAGATTCTGCACTTTCCCTGGTTTCTGCACCATTGAGACCCACAAGAAGTGGGCTGTGGTCTGCGCTCCACTGCTTCAGATGCCCAGGCAGCCCAGCCTTGGCAATGGGTCATTCCCAAATCAGGGTGTAATCACTGTGTCCACAAGGCCACCTCAGTGCCCTTCATGGGCTCATAGCCCAGACAGTCTGGGTCCTGGGAAACCTAAGCAGACCCCTTGAGACTTTCTCTGAGAAATTCTCCTCCCAAAGCCCATTTGTTTCTAGAACGGAGTCTTCTAAAACTCTTCTTGTGACAGGAAACACTGAGAGGTGTGTTCAGATGAATGAAATGAAAGGCTGTCTAGGATGAACTGGAGCCCAGCCTTTCGAGGGAAAAGGGGTCACATCAGTTTTGTCTGAAGCTATTGGGGTCATAATGAATAAAATTCAGCCTTCTATTCAAGAATCTCATATTCTCTTTGGAAAGATGCTGTTGTTCAATTGCTGAGTCATGTCTGACTCTTGGCAACCCCAGGGACTGCAGCACATCAGGCCTCCCTGACCTGACATGCTCCAACCATCTCATCCTCTGTCATCCCTTTCTTCTCCTGACTTCAGTCTTTCCCAGTATCAGGGTCTTTTCAAATGAGTCAGCTCTTCTTATCAGGTGGCCAAAACTTGGCAAAGATGGGAATAAATAAATTGATTGCAGACCACGATAGGACCAAGTGAAATACATAGAGTGAATTTGAAGGTGGGAGAGCTTGTCTCTCTTAGCTCAGGAGACATGTGATACCCACACATTAGAGTTTTGTAGGGCTCACCGGTCCCTTCAAGATGATTAGCCGGGCCTGGAGATGGCTGGGATGTCTCCACTCAGACTCATTTCGGACTGCCATCCGTGTCTGCTCATCAGTCACCAGATGATCCCGGCCAGATGTGTTCTTATATCCTCTCTTTGCAGAGCTGTAGCCTTTGCTAAATTAACCTCCGCTCTCCCCTAACCACTTCCAATGTTGACTTGTCCTATCATCTTGCTGTGTGATGTGATGCTCCCGACCAACTTTGTATCTGTAGTGCATTCAGCAAGCCTGGCTATGGAAAGGTGCAAAGCTTTATTCTAATTTTCACAGCATCACCACAAGCTTTGTGGAAAGTGTGACTGAGATTGGAAGGATGACAAGGGCAGGGACGTGAGAAGGAGGATATTTCAAGTAGCTGGAACAGCAGAGACAAAGGAGCAAGGAGAGGAATGCCATGGGTAATTCAGACCATCACCAAATCCACTGAGTTTGAAGGACACAGTTACCTGTTTGAGGAAGAGCAGATATAAGGCTCCTAAACATGAGTTTAGGAGTCAGAACACAATGAAGCATTTGAGAAGAGAGCAGTGTCACAGTGATATAATTTCTTTGAAAAGATTATCCTAGAGACCTTGTGAGACAGGAGGACACTGGAGGGTGGGGAGGCGTTGGAAATGGAGAGATTAGTTCAGAGAGAGAATCCAGGAGGGACTGCATGGAGGGGGTGTCAGGGCAAACCAGGAAGTGAAACGTATCACTAGACATGGCGAGAGGAGGATTGACAGAACTGGACAACCAGCAGATGGGGACGACGCCCATCCATGACTACACGGGCAACTGGGAGAAGAGGGTGCCAGGTCCAAACCAGAAATCCTGGAAAAGGAGACTACCAGGACGAAGGAGTCAATGGGTTTCTCATGGGATAAGTTGAGTTCCAAAGTTCATCAAGAGATAAGGTGACACACTTAGATTTTTTGCCTGGCTCAAAGCTGGGCAGGGGAGTATCATAAGGCTCACAGTTCGAGGAACTTCCGAATGATCACTTAATGGATTATAATCTTTTAATTTCTATGTGTTTTCAATAGTTGATTTGCAGTAAGAGAATAAGTTGTTCTATCCAAACTTTTGTATTTTTTAAATCTAAAATAGCTCAAGGCTGTTTGGGTTTGTCAATAACTAAAAGAAAAAAAAACAGGTGATTAGTTTTCTGTTCTTCTAAGTGTACCAGCAATGCACCTGTTAATATTCTTTCTGATGGGCTGAAAGCCAGGAAATGGAATTACTGCACCCCCAGAGCCTTGCTACTTTTCATGTGAACCTCATGTTTTAATGTTGCCAATAAAACTGTTAGTAGCATGTAAGGCTGAGTACATTTGTAAAAGGAGGAAAAGAATAAGTTCTATTTCTTCATATGTTTATACAAAAACAAAAAGAAAGAACGAGAGATGAGGTATTCAGCTAAAAAAAAAAACAGTGAAAGAGGGCTGGAGTTGAAGAAGACAAGTCTGGAGGCAAGGATTGAAAGGGCTTCCCTGATAACTCAGATGGTAAGGAATCTGCTTGCAATGCAGGAGACCTGGATTCGATCCCTGGGTTGGGAAGATCCCCTAGAGAAGGGAATGGCTACCCACTCCAGCATTCTTGACTGGAGAATTCCGTGGACAGAGGAGCCTGGAGGGATACTGTCCATGGAGTTGCAAAGAATCAGACATGACTGAGCAACTAACACTTTCACTTTCATATATACAGTAGTCAGAGTTCAGGAGACAGAGAAAAGAAAACCTTAAAGAAAGCTTCCATCAGGGCATGAGAGCAAAGAAGATGGAAGGAGGAGTGAGGAGGGTAGACAAACTCCCAGCTGCTACAGTGTCAAGGACACACCAAGGGTACAGGATATTTCAAGGAGGGCATGGTCAAGGATGTTGCAGAGAAATCTAGCAGGGAAGAATTGAATCAGCAGCTGTTGACACTGCTGACATTTGAGAGAGCAATTTCAGGAGAGCAGTGGGCGTAAAAAGCAGGATGCTGGGCTGCATAATGAGGAGATGGTGAAAGTGTGGAGGTGGAAGGTGGGAGCACTTTTGTGGAGGATCTGGTAGAGAAGTGGAGAAAGGAAAGTGCACTCGAAGAAGGGAGGGATCAAGGTCAAGCAAAAGTGGGCAACATGCCCACCAGGCAAGCCCCAATTTGTTTCCTGTTGTTATCATTCAGTTGCTCAGTCCTTTCTGACTCTTTGCAACCCCATGGTCTAGCATGCCAGGCTTCCATGCCCTTCACCATCTCCTGGAGCTTGCTCAAACTCATGTCCATTGAGTCAGTGATGCCATCCAACCATCTCATCCTCTTGAGAACCCCATGAACAGTAAAGGCTGTTTGGGTTTGTCAATAACTAAAAGAAAAAAAAACAGGTGATTAGTTTTCTGTTCTTCTAAGTGTACCAGCAATGCACCTGTTAATATTCTTTCTGATGGGCTGAAAGCCAGGAAATGGAATTCCTGCACCCCCAGAGCCTTGCTACTTTTCATGTGAACCTCATGTTTTAATGTTGCCAATAAAACTGTTAGTAGCATGTAAGGCTGAGTACATTTGTAAAAGGAGGAAAAGAATAAGTTCTATTTCTTCATATGTTTATACAAAAACAAAAAGAAAGAACGAGAGATGAGGTATTCAGCTAAAAAAAAAACAGTGAAAGAGGGCTGGAGTTGAAGAAGGCAAGTCTGGAGGCAAGGATTGAAAGGGCTTCCCTGATAACTCAGATGGTAAGGAATCTGCTTGCAATGCAGGAGACCTGGATTCGATCCCTGGGTTGGGAAGATCCCCTAGAGAAGGGAATGGCTACCCACTCCAACATTCTTGACTGGAGAATTCCGTGGATAGAGGAGCCTGGAGGGATACTGTCCATGGAGTTGCAAAGAATCAGACATGACTGAGCAACTAACACTTTCACTTTCATATATACAGTAGTCAGAGTTCAGGAGACAGAGAAAAGAAAACCTTAAAGAAAGCTTCCATCAGGGCATGAGAGCAAAGAAGATGGAAGGAGGAGTGAGGAGGGTAGACAAACTCCCAGCTGCTACAGTGTCAAGGACACACCAAGGGTACAGGATATTTCAAGGAGGGCATGGTCAAGGATGTTGCAGAGAAATCTAGCAGGGAAGAATTGAATCAGCAGCTGTTGACACTGCTGACATTTGAGAGAGCAATTTCAGGAGAGCAGTGGGCGTAAAAAGCAGGATGCTGGGCTGCATAATGAGGAGATGGTGAAAGTGTGGAGGTGGAAGGTGGGAGCACTTTTGTGGAGGATCTGGTAGAGAAGTGGAGAAAGGAAAGTGCACTCGAAGAAGGGAGGGATCAAGGTCAAGCAAAAGTGGGCAACATGCCCACCAGGCAAGCCCCAATTTGTTTCCTGTTGTTATCATTCAGTTGCTCAGTCCTTTCTGACTCTTTGCAACCCCATGGTCTAGCATGCCAGGCTTCCATGCCCTTCACCATCTCCTGGAGCTTGCTCAAACTCATGTCCATTGAGTCAGTGATGCCATCCAACCATCTCATCCTCTTGAGAACCCCATGAACAGTATGAAAGGCAAAAAAAAAAAAAAAAACTTGTTTCTAATCACAGGGAAATGGACTCGCATCCAGTTAACATGGAGTCATTTTACTCTTGAAAAAGAAATAAACTCAAAAAAAGTTTTTTCCTATATTTTATGTAATTAGGATATTTTAGTCCACCTGAAACTATAGATTATACAAATATTATAACCAATGGCCATGAATGATCAATAAACATTCACCACTATATGGCTGGCACATGGCTATTACTCAACCAGGAGTTTTTAGCAAATTACTTGCCTTGATAATATCTATATTCGCCTGCCTGTTCTCGGTGAAATTATTTACTTAGCTGTACTCATTAATCTTGGGCTTCCCTAGTGGCTCAGCTGGTAAAGAATCTTCCTGCTAATGCAGGAGATGCAAGAGATGTGGGTCAGTCCCTGAGTGGGGAAGAGCCCCTGGAGAAGGAAATGGCAACCTGCTCCAGTATTCTTGCCTGGAAAATTCCATGAACAGAGAAGACTGTGGGCTACAGTCCATGGGGTTGTAAAGAGTGCAACACGACTAAGTGCACAGATAAGCTCCTACATGCTCATTAATCTTAGGTATCCAAAAAGGTAATTTAGAAATAGCATTGGAAACAAAAGATTACACTCAAATACGAGGCATCATTTGCCAAGCATTATAAACCAGGCTTTGATGTTATAACAGTTCCCAAATAAGTCAGAGTTCAGTTCAGTTGGTCAGTCATGTCTAACTCTGCAACCCCATGGACTGGAGCACACCAGGCTTCAATCCATCACCTACCCCCGGAGCCTACTTAAATCTCATGTCCATCAAGTTGGTGATGCCATTCATCATCCAAATATGTCAGAAGTCATCTGTTAAACAAGCAATTCATTTGAGAGTGGAAGTGTTAACACCGAAATTATTTATTCAGTTCAGTTCAGTTCAGTTGCTCAGTTGTGTACACT
>SJYC01077627.1:0-40031 GCA_006408675.1 Madoqua kirkii | reverse complement strand
TAAGGGACTAGATCTGATAGAGTGCCTGATGAACTATGGACGGAGGTTCGTGACATTGTACAGGAGACAGGAATCAAGACCATCCCCAAGAAAAAGAAATTATTTATTATGTTGCTAATATAATTAGCTCTTAACTGATTGATGAATATTAGCCAGGGAAGATATTTGAGTTATAGACTTATTCTCAAAATGCTTACTTAGCCATTGATACTACTGAAAATAAAATACTTCTTTTTACTCACAGACACAACCTAATTATGATGGTTAATATATCCTCTAGTCATGTAAATACAAACAAAATTCTCCTTAGATCTAATATTCCCAATGCAACATGGACCTTCTAACACTCCATCCATATAGGTCATTTGAACTTGGAGGATAAAGTTAGCCAAATGAGCTTCATGGTAGAAGCAGCGCTCATCTTAGACGAAGAACCCAAACCAACATAATATTTCATCACATTTTCATGTACTGGCATGGTTGCGCACCCCAATACTAATCAATCCAGAGGAATACTTGCCCTGCCTAAACTCTCAGAAGAACTGCTCAAGAAAAAAGTATAATTTGATCTTGTTTTACACCGCTTTTCCCTCATCACTATGTAGCTCAAGGAAACTTTATCCAATAAGGTAGACACACTCAAAGAATAAAAAAATTGTTGGGGAATATAGTAAGCACATGAAATAACTTCTTAAATCTCCTATCTTTCCTCCTACTTGATTACAAAAAGAAAGCAAATAAAGTATTTGGAGGAAAGAGAAAAGTTATTATGTAAGCAAATACTCTATTTAGGCAAATCTACCAGCAGCATCCTTATCAAGTGACTGATATTGTTTAGTTTTTCAGTCGTGTCCAACTCTTCCATGACCCCATGGACTGCAGGCTGCCAGGCTCTTCTGTCCATGGGATTTCCCAGGCAATGGAGTGGGTTGCCATTGGTTGCCTTCTCCAGGGGATCTTTCCTACCCAGGGACAGAGCCCTCATCTCCTGCATTGGCAGGCAGCTTCTATACCATTGAGCCACCAGGAAAGCCCCGAAATGAAGTCACTTGGCTCAAACACATTTGTATACAATGGACTTGGGAAGGTCAGAGGTTCTACCACACCCAGTTGTTGATGTACGGGATTTTTATTTGAGTTCATTAGAACAGTCCCCAAAGCACAATCTTACAAATCTCTGAGCCTGCTTAGAGTAGTGGGAAAACACCATCATAAATAACATAAAGCAAATGATGGGATCTAATACTTGGACCAACACTGGGACCTATTCTCTCCCCACTGGCCTTCTGCAATCATTTTTCTCTTTTCTATTAGGTAAAATAGGGTTTGAATAGTTGGTCCCCTGATCATTCTTTGGTGTGACAACTGGCAAACTGGCAATTCAAGTGAAGTACTCTGCCAAATAGACATTAAAGATGCTTTTCAGGCTTTAAGAATCTACACTTGTAGGTACTGTGTGCTGGACTGGACCTAAGCTCCATTATGGGATTCCTTTTGGAACCCATGGACTAAGTCTGGTCAACACAGCAGAGAACTCACAGGGGGAAACTGTCCTCAAAACAGATTCTTTTCTGTGTATAGCTCCTGAGCAGTTGTTGGTATTTTTCCACCCACTGTGAAAAACACGGTCATAAAACCAAGAACGGTAGAAGAGTCAGGGTGAAATTAGTTTATTTTCACTTGCACGTTTGCACTTGTTTTCTTCAGAATCTGATCTTGACAACATGAATTGATGGCCCCTGCGGAGCTTTTCCATTTTTGTTTCCCAGTTACTTGGGGACTTAGAGTATGCCCACACCACCTAAGGAAAGAGGGCTAAAAGCTGACCAGACTCATCTGAGGCACTGAACTCAGGGCAGCGGGCAGTCACGACAGCTTTGAGAAACTTCAGGGTCCAAGCCTGACGTGACCATACATTCCGGGAGGAGGGAAACTTTCCTCCAACCTAACCCAAGGCTTCAAGCCCACTTGCTGCCCCGTTGTTTTAGTGCATCAACTCAGAGTTGTACCACTGATGAATGGAGCCTCTTGGGTCCAAAAGAATGCGATCTACTACACAGAAAAACCCAAACATAAGGGTACACTGAATGCCAGCAACAGAAAGGCATCTGGCATCATCTCATGCCTGGAAAGGGGACATGAACCCCAGTAACTAAAACCCTGCTCACCCTCCCAATTGGATGCAAAGGATGTCTTGTACTCACTTTGTGGCCAATTGCAGCATTTATCACCATCTGTCTTCATAAGACTACTGGCAATGTCAATTAAGCACAATCAAGAAGAGCTCTTAGAGCCATAAGGGACATTTACCTGAGCTTAAAGGAAAGAAGCTCTTTAAGGCACCTGCTGAGTGACTGTCAAGTGACTATGAAGTCTGCTCAGTGGGCCAATGGACTGTGAAAATTCGGCTCAGTGACATTTGTAGACAATCTTACCAGACAGTCATCAGTATATAAGTAATTAAACCTGAAATTTTTACTTGATTTCATTAGTGCAAGTCCAAAGATGGTACAGTCTTACAAATCTTGGAAAACTGCAATATAAGTAACCTATAGAAGATCACCTAGCCTAATGATCAAACCACTGGGGCCTGGTTCCACATTCCATCCCCAGGAACCCAGCGGTCCAACCCAACACAGGTTAATTCCTCAGGGAATGACTTCTAAACAACCCATTATCATAACATCTCTGGTATTTGAATCTTATTAATTCAATCCTGGATTGGGTTAAAAGATCGGGGGGTGACGAACTCATAGCGTTGAAGGTACTTTTGCTTCATTGTTTTGTCATTCTCCTTGAGAAATCAGACCCCATTTGCATGATTCAGAGTGCCCTCTGAAAGAAAATCCACCATTTAAGGAGTTTTATGCATTGCTGAGATGAAGTAAGCTTGCAAGCTTTAACTTGCTGCATATGTCTCTCATTAAATAATCCACTGAACTTCAAAAAAAGAAAGAAAAGAAAGAAAAGGAAAATCAAGTCATCATCTATAGCTAAACATCAAACAATAAAACTATTATTAACCTTCCATACCATTAAGAAATTAGATTTTATACCTTCATCTTTCAGATGTCTAGCTTTAGTAAAATGACCTTCAAAAAGAATGTGGGTGAATAGAGGTAAAATATTTTCTCCAGAGTATCTGGGCTGACATTTAAGAAAGTTTTTTTAGTAAGCGTCTTAACGTGCCATACATGAAAAGACAAGAGTTTTGAAAGATTGATTGGTAGATTATGTTAAGAATCACAAAGTAAAGCATTTGCCTTTGGACTTATGTTTGGGTTGATCTTTGTGTCTCATTCTCAGACATTTTCTGTGTAGTATCGTCAGATACCTCACTCAAGATGGGTTGAACCAAACATGAATCTGTGCCCATATGGAAGAGGAGTAACTATTCACACAGAGTATCTGGGAGAAGCCCTGGGAGTTTCTATAAGAACAGAGAGGCTGAAATTCCAAGATGAAGGGAGGGCAGATTGGTACTGGTGTCTGAGAATACAGTCAGCAGCAGAGAGAAATCTCCAGGAGCTCTTTCTTCTCCCACAATAGGCACCATCCACTGTCAACCTCAATTTTCTCCCTCAACACGTGCCATTGTGTTCCGCTTATCTGTTTCTCTAAAACACATAGGGGTACAAAATAATGCATTGCACACGATTATTCTGAAAGTGTTTGCACTTAGTCTCTCAGTCTTTGTGACCCCACGGACTATAGTCCACCAGGCTCCTCTGTCCATGGGGACTCTCCAGGCAAGAATGCTGGAGTGGGTTGCCATGCCCCTCCTCCTGGGGATCTTCCCAACCCAGGGACTGAACCCAGATCTCCCACATTGCAGGCGATTTCTTTACCATCTGAACCACCAGGGGAGCCCAGAGAAGGGGTTCATACAGATGGCCCGTAGTTCCAGTTCATGGACGTGACTGGATAGCCTCCATTTTAAAGACATAGAAACTGAGTCCCAAAGTGGAAACCGCCCCATATCTCACTCCTAATTAGTGACAAAGCTGGGAGGAGAAAAGTGGCTCTTAACTCCCGGTTCAGCAGTCATTCTCTCTCTCCATCTTTATTTAGACCCATGTCCCATGAATAGACCCATGCCTCCTTCAGAGGCAGAACAGTGCCAACTTGCCAGTCTTGCCTGGGGCTCCCTGGAGGCACAGAGGCTAAAGGGAGCCAGGTTGCCTCCTGGATACCAGAACGAACATAGGCCTTATCCTAATTCTGGATAAAGTTTTGTCGGAAGCATCTTTCAGCTGTTCATATGTTGATCAGATGATTAAGGTTAGAGAAAGGCACTGAAAAACCCTCAGCCAGGATCCTTAGGATAGAGAGAGCTGAGGAAGGACCATTTCTGGGCATCTCCAGGGCACTGGTAAGCCACAGCCATCCCTCCAGGGTGCAGTCAGACCTCTCCAGCTCTCTGCCATTTGAGTAGTGCTGGGTCATTGCTCTCACCAAGAAGGAAAGCTAGATTTGCATTCATCTGATTTCAAGTTGAAGAAGGCAAATATATTTTGGAAGAGCCAAAAGCACAAATCAAAGATTTCTGAGCCCAGTGGAAGAGATACCTGCTCATTATCAGTCTTTAGAGCACCAGAAAGCTCCTTCACTTCCCTGAGAAAGGTGTAGGTGAAGCATTGTCTTGCTTCTTTTGACAGTTTAAGGCTCAGTGGGTTTGACTACTGGTGAGGCTTCTAAAGGGCTCACAAGCTTCTTGCTCCTAACACAAAACTAAATGTAGCAACTCATCTCTTTCCTGCACTCTATAGGAACATGGGCAGTGTGCTATCAAAAGACTGAGTTTTAAAACCCTGAGGATAATTATTCCTTTCATGTGCCATTTATTATTTTCTGTGTGTTTAGAACTTGGCTTGAGAAATTCCAGATTTTGATGACTAACAGAAACCATGTAACTGGGACACTAAAGAACCAATGAGTCCTTAACCACTTGAGGAACCACAAGCAACACTTTACTTATGGCTCAAGAATTCTAGGCTGTGGCTTATGTGGGCACTGCCATTATTAATTTGCCTCATTAAGTCATTAGTGTCTCTCTATCCCATTGGCAATTTCCATTCCTGAGATTCTCAGGAGCCAATTTTTGATGTTATTTCTCAAGTCATAGTATCCACTGGATATCTAAAGCAAAAGCAGTAAGGGTTGACTCTGGACCAGAAGAAACTAACATTGTTTTTTAACAGTGGGTGGTTGGCTGTTTATTTCCCATTTTAAATGAAATACAAAAGCAAATATGAATGGGAGAGGCATACCTGGTTATAGATCACACAATTATTAGGCTAACCTGAAAGGTCTTGTCCCAGAGACGGGGTTGGTGGGAGGGAGGGTCGTGGAAACAAAGTGATACAGAGATCACAGAACTTGAAATGCACCAGAGTTCTCCAGACCCCTCAGGGCAGCAGCTGGTGGGGTTCTAGCATCCCATTAAGGGTGCAGCTATGTCTCCACAAGCTCTCATTTTTGTAGCTATATTTAAATTCTCTGGGTAGGAAGATTTAGGTAATCTCTAGTAGCCCTTGTCTTAGAGAAATGATGCTTATATTAGATACTTTTCTGGGAGGCTGGACCCTGGACCCCAAGTTCTGATGTTTGTTTAAGGTACTCAAGACTGAGACTAAGGCACCCTGTTTCTCCTCTCCTTCTGACTTTGGCTTGCCAGGGTCGGTTCTTTAATATGTGCACGTCCCAGCTATAGATCACACTTGATCGTATGTTCTTATCTTTTAGCAGTAATGTCCACTGATGACAATATGGTAGCAAACAGATACTATTGACAATTGCCAGTCCAACAAATGTGACCATTTCTGCTGTGAGATCACATGTGTTCATCTTTTATTGTTGCCCACAGAAGCAGATGCTGGAATAAAAAAATATACCTATTGAGCCTAGCAAAGTATTAAATCATGTTTCTTGGACTTTTTTGTTCCCTGGGATACATTTTTTAATGAAAAATCCATTAGAAATCTAATACAGAAAACACCTATCCATTATATTAATTATTTTCTTGTATGTGAAGAAAACATTTAAAATATGAAATTTGCCTTTATATGAACTGAATCTAGGAAAAGAGTGATAAATATAAATTTTATTTAGAATCGTTTTTACTAGTAAAATGCATAAGTCCCTTTGGTCTCAACACTTTGCCAAATAAATAACAAAACCAAGATTAAACTTTGTCATCAGAATATTCTCAGGAACCTATCTGATAAACAGTTTCATCAGAGGCTTACTCCTTTTTATTACTCTATATAACTGACATACAAAAGACACAGGCAAAGACATAACAAAATTGTATTACAAAAGATAATATCAAATACAAAACGGTATTGGTAAATTGGGAGACTGGAATTGATATCTATGCACTACTATATATAAAATAGATAACTAAATAAATAACATAGATAATAAGAACCTACTGCATAGCCCAAGGAGCTCCACTCAAATAGTCAGAGAAGTCCCAATGGTGTGTAAGAGAATAGAATCTAAAAAAGAGTGGCTTTATGTATATGTTTAATGGATTCAATTTTTCATACAGCAAAAAGTAACACAATACCATAAATCAACTATACTCCAATAAAAACTAATTTAAAAATTAACTATTGCAAAAAAAAAAAAAAGAGAATGGCATTTGTTACATAGATTTTAATGAAGGCCAAGTTTCTAGCCTTTTTTTTAATTATTATTGGTTTATAATCATCTTCTTTAATTAAGACTTTTAGAGCCATTTTGGGTTCACAGCAAAATTGAAGGGGAAGATACAAGGTTTCCCCATATCCTGTCTGCCCACATACACTCACAGCCTTCCGCATTATCAACATCCCCCACCAACAGTGAGGTACATTTGTTACAAGTGATGAGCCTACATTGATACTACATTATGACCCAAAGTCCTTGGTTTACAATAAGGTTCACCTTGGTCTTGTATGGGTTTGGGAAAATGTCTAAAAATGTATATTCATTATGGTATCATATAGAATATTTTTACCGCCCTAAAAATCCATGTGTCTTCCCTATTTAATCCCTCCTTTCTGCCCACAAGCCCTGGCAACCTCTGATCTTTTCACTCTGTCTATAGTTTTATCCTTTCTAGAACTGGATAGAGTTGGAATCATACAGTATGTAGCCTTTTCAGATTGGCTTCCTTTCACTTAGTAAAATGCATTTAAGAGTCTTTTTGTAGATCAATAGCTCACTTCTTTTTAGTATTGAATAATATTCCATTGTCTGAGGTACCACAGTTTATTCATTACCTACTGAGGGAATCTTGGTCGCTTTCCAGTTTAGGCCATTACGGAAAAAAAAAAAAAAAAAGCTGCTATAAGCATTATCGTGCATGGTTTTGTGCAGACATAAGTTTTCACCTCTTTAGGGTAAATAACAAGGAGTGAGATGGCTGGATCATGTGATAAGAGTATGTTCAACTTTGTAAGAAAAAAAAATACTGCCAAACTGCTTCCAAAGTTAACTGTATCATTTTGCAATCTCACCAGCAATGAACAAGAGTTCCTGTTGCTCACCGTTTGGTGTTATCAGTGTGTTTCGGCAGTTCTAATGGGAGTATAATGATATCTTACTGTTGTTTCAGTTTACATTTCCCTGATGATCTATGATGTGGAGCATCTTATTTGCCATCTGTATCTTCTTTGATGTGGTATCTGTTGAAGTCTTTGGCCCATTTTTTAATTGGCTTGCTTCTTATTTTGGAGTTGTAAGAGTTCTTTTTTTCAGATAACAGTCCTTTGTCAGGTGTGCCTTTTGCAAAGATTTTTCCCATTTGGTGGCTTCTCTTTTCATTCTCACAGAAGCACACGTTTTTAATTTGAATGAAGGCCAGCATATCAATTATTTCTTTCCTGGACTGTGCCTTTGGCATTGTCGCTAAACCAACCCAAGCTCATCTGGATTTTCTACTATATTACCTTCTAGGAGTGTTACGGTTCTGTGTTTTACATTTAGGCCTATGATTTATTTTGAGTTCATTTTTGTGAAGGATGTAAGGTCTGTATCTAGATTGCCCCCCAACCACCACTTTTTTTTGGCATGTGGATATCCAGTAGTCCCAGCACCACTGGTTGAACCCATCCTTATTTTTAAACAGTGTGTGCTCAGCACTTTGGCAAATGTAGCCAGAAGGATCCCACAGATACACAAGCATGAAGTTCCAAGAGAAAAAGGAAGGGCAAATGCAGAGCAGGACAAAAATGGAAAGGAACAGGGAAACAAACAAAACCTGTCTACACAGACCCTCAACAAGATGTTGGACTAGGAGATGTATCTAAGCTTGAGAGAGAAGATCATTCCAGTGAGAACTAATTTAGTTTTAAATTAGACTGGAATAGTATAGTTAAATATCAAGTACTGAGAGAATTCACTTCCTTTTGGCTTTGAAAGAGATTCCTCCTCAGTGAAAAAGGAATATAACAACTTTAGTTCTCCTGGAAATGCAATTGGCATGAGACTACTTGAAAGAATCCATGCATGATACATACAGGCATTTAATATCTCAGTCTCTTCTTGGTCACAGAGGGTCTTTTCACTATGAATTCTATATAACTCATGGTTTACTAATTTATCCAACTAATCAAAGAATAAACTTGGAAGCTATAAACTAGCACTCTGTAGATGGGGCCTTGGGAGGAAGGCTCAAGAGGGTGGGGATATTTATACTTATATATACTTATAGTTGATGTTGTATAGCAGAAACCAACACAACATTGTAAAGCAACTGCGCTCCAATTAAAAATAAATTTAAAAGAAAAAAAGTAGCCCTATGCAAGGTCGCAAAGAGTCTGGACACGACTGAGCGACTGAACTGAATTGATGCAAGTTCTGAGATGCAGGGTTGCCTGCACAATAAAGGCCCTTAAAAGCTTGCATAATAAGATTTGGCATCTTTGGGGGGGAATTATGTTAAAAAAAATAGTAAATTTAATGTCTCATTTCTTTGGAGCTTGGAGGCCCTTTGCATTACCTGAGTTGAAGAGAAAACACTTTTAGAGACAGGAAGGTCAATCTCACTTGGCATTTTTTTTTTTAAGAAAATATTATCTTCATTTTAAAAAAATAAAGTTGATTGACTCTAAAAAATTTTAAAAAACTCCAAAATACGGAAAGTATTTCCTAAAAACTCCAAATACGGAAAGTAGGCTCACTGATGCAGAATGGGATGCTCCCTTACCATCCCCATACCCAGGGGACAGAGGACGTTTTCTTCATGTTTTTTCAGTATGAGTCTGCATTGCTTCATGGAATGAGGGATGACACAAAAGGGGAACCCCAGAACCCCACACTGAGCCTCAGAGCATTTTAGGATCCAGTGTTTTAAATTTTTCTAACTGAAGAAAATCATTCCTGGAAGGTTTAGTCGTGGTGGTGTAGTTGCTAAGCCAGCCCGAGTCTTGTGACCCTATGGTCTGTAGCCCTCAAGCGCCTCAGTCTGTGGAATTCTCCAGGCAAGAATACTGCGGTGGATTGCCATTTCCTTCTCCAGGGGATCTTCCCCATCCAGGGATCAAACCCCGGTTTTCCTGCACTGCAGGCAGATTCTTTATTGACTAAGCCACTAAGGAAAAGCACCATGGAATGTTTAGAGGGACTTCAAGTTAAAAGTGATTGTTAATGAGTTCATCTTACAAGGTGCTTATGGGTTATGCCATTTGTTTTAAATCTATTCCATATGTTATTAGTGTTTTTTAAATTAAATATTATTCATTTACTGAGGAATATAAGCAGCACTAGCCAATGAGCTTGTTAGGATCGGTGCAGACACATTACCCCCGCGCCTCTGCGAGTCACCCAAGGCGTTCCAGTTCTCAACAATAGATGACTATAGTTTTTTGGCTCAGAGCCATCATGTCACAGTGGCACTTTCCCAGGTCCATCGGCGTCTTAAAACTATTACAGTACCAACAATAATAATAATAATGATAATTGTTTGAGTATTAAGAAAAGACTGCATGAAAGAAAGAATGTTGCATTAGTCAGTCAGGCAGAATAAATGATAACCTGGCCTTTGATTTAATGAGTCTTTATTAGGTGACAAAGATTGGACCCATCTGTGCATAATCGTTTGTGCTTTGGGCCAAACCTTCTGTCTGTACATGGAGGAAAAAGACACGGCGCGCCTAGGTCAGGGACACAATAGAATCCTTTGTCTCTCTCTGTTCTACGGAGCATTTTTTAAATACCTTTTTTGAAGCCAAACAGAGAATCATTTTTAGCTTTTAAATCAAATTAACCCCTTTTCCAAGTGAACAGTCATAAATAGTAGTCTGGATAGGGAGAAAAAAACTTGTTCAACTCACAAGTATTTACATAGAAATTACAGGCGATGGTATATGTTCTGCTAAAATCAGAGACGAATGCCTCCAGAGCCTTAAAATAGAACGCGTGATCCACTTGGGCTGGCAATTATTAGCAAGCAAACAGTTACTAAGGGGGCAACCTGCTCGCCAGGGCTCTCAGAGCATCTGTCTGCCGAGGTTTCTGACCACGCTGAGATAGTTTCTCCTCTGTCCACTCCAGTGCTCTTGAGAACCCATCTCTGGGCAATTAGAGCTCAAACACCACACTTGTACCGGACTCCTACGTGTATGCAGTTACCAGCTTTTTTATCAGCAACGCCCTCTGCACGGACGCCCATCCTGTTTCCATTGAAATTCGTGAACATCTGTTACACAGGAGACGGGTTAGCTACCAAACACTACTGTTAGATTTCTCGCCAGCAACTCCCATGCCTTCATGTGGTTTTTGTTTTCTTCTTTAAACAGTTAATTATGTTTTATTCGTTCTTCTATAAAAGCTAAATTTAGCCAAGTTTTATACTAATTTAAAACATTTTCTGGAAATGACAGAGGGCTATTGTAAAAAATAAAAGAAAAAAAACAGAGAGGCTGAATTTTCAATGGTTATGAGAAATGAATCTAAAGAGGTGAATGAACACTTTGGCTTGGGTCTTTAAGTCTCGGGTTTTATTTGATGGATGTGGACAAATAGCATTTGGGTTATAAATGAATTCACAGTCGGTGCCTACACAGGCATTCTGATCTAGAAGGGGAGGCTTCTGGACCTCTTCTGAGTTTTGGTCTCTTAAGTATAGGTCTCTTGTAAGAGTGGTTGTTGTTCAATTGCTCAGTTGTGTTTGACTCTTTGCAACCCCATGGACTGTAGCACTCCAGGCTTCCCTGCCCTTTACCATCTTCCGAAGTTTACTCAAACTCATGTCCACTGAGTCAGTGATACCATCCAACCGTCTCATCCTCTGTCGTCCCCTTCTCTTCCTGCCTTCAATCTTTCCCAGCATCAGGGTCTTTTCTAATGAGTTGGCTCTTTGCATCAGGTGGCCAGAGTATTGGAATTTCAGCTTTAGCATCAGTCCTTCCAATGACTATTCAGTATTGATTTCCTTTAGGATGGACTGGTTTGATCTTGCTGTCCAAGGGACTCTCAAGAGTCTTCTACAACACCACAGTTCAAAAGCATCAATTCTTCAGCGCTCAGCTTTCTTTACAGTCCAACTCTCATATCTGTATGATTACCGCCAATACCAAATCCCTGAATCCAGAGTGCTGTTGAAAAATGTTCAGTCACATTTCCCAGATATTTGATTTATCTTTCTTAAAATGTCATATTGTGTATGTTTGTAAAGGTATTATCTGAGTAGCAAAGTAGAAGCTAAGAAAATATGTACTTCATTCAAAGTCATATAATGTTGAATTTTTGGAGTCAGGATTTAAGCCCAGGTTTCACTGTAATTTCCATCCTGATGAGAAATGTCTCACAATTTCTGTAAAGGGAAAGGGTAGTGTGGAAAGAGAGCCCAAAACTGTGGGATCCATTTCTAGGTTCTCTTTATGTTCCTCAAGAGCAGTCAACTAGAATCAGTGGACATGTGAGAAACACATTATTTTAATTATAGAAGTATATTTTGGTTTCCTCTCTAATCCTTTTTATTAATTTCAGTCTTTTAAATGTCATTGGCTTAAGAATTCATTAGCTGTAAAGAGATCATATTTTAAATCGTCAAATGTTGAAGACAGAAATAAAAGTGTGAAAGAGAAAGGCCGTGAGAGAGAGTAAATGAATAAAGCTGAGGGGAGCAGGGGAGAAAGGAAAGAAGGGGGAAGTAGGCCAGGACTTCTGTTTCCTGGTGGGCGGCTGAATATCTTTGACATGTGAGACCTCCGTGGAACACTTGGGTCATGTGCCTATTTTCCAACCCAACTCTCACCCCTGACTTCACAACTCTTGCCATGATTCACAGCCACACAGCCACCTTCTCTGAGTCCATCACACCCTCCACTCTCACTGCTAGACCTCAGAGCCAGCAGCCCCAAACCATGGCCCTCCACACTGCCCTTCTGCTTCTCTGACATGGCCTTCCTGACCCCTAAAACACCAGCACATGAGTCAGCCTACGCATTTACATTTTGGAATCCTTGTAATTCTTTAGTGCCTCCAGGGCCAAGGTTCCCAACCCCTGGCAAGACAAGCAAGCCAGACCAAAATATAGGTAGCCAGTTGGGCATGACATGAAGGTCAAAACCAAGCTGAACTGACAGACCCTTGTCCGCTTCAGTAAACTCCCTTTGGCAGTGTATTGCATGCCAAGTCAAACCAAAGACTAAGGCAAGACATAGGAATTTTTTGTTTAAATAGGAACCTGCTGCTGTGGCTAAGTCACTTCAATCGTGTCCGACTCTGTGCGACCCCCACAGACAGCAGCCCACCAGGTTCCCCTGTCCCTGGGATTCTCCAGGCAAGAACACTGGAGTGGGTTGCCATTTTCTTCTCCAAAATAGGAACCTAGGCCTTGACAATTTTCTACATTCACCTCGGTGCACATTGAATGTAGTAGAACAATGGAATCAGTTTCCTTTTCTGGTAATAAATCTTAAAGACTCCAACTTGTCAGAAGTCGGTTTTCAAAAAAGCATGCCCAAAATTGGTGAAGGATGTATAACATCCCACCACTTCTAAAATATCCCCTGTCAAGTGTATCATTAGTAACTTACCGTGTTAGAGTCACTGAAACAAATCAATGTAAACAGCATCACCTCATCACAGCCCAGCTCCGGATGGCCTCAGACCTAGTTATGTGGGTTTGGGAAACAGGCCTGCAGGCCTCTCTGTAGCATGTCACAGTCATGTGTCTCATGGTGATGAGTGTAGAAGGCAAGTGGCCTATAGGTTAGAAAAGAGGTGTTTAGTCCGAAACACCTTCACCATCAAGATGGTCTCAACCAATAATTTTCCACAATAAACAGTCAATGTCTTATGCATAAGCCTTTCCAATCCCGGGTAAAAAGCCAGCAGCTTTGAGGCCATACCACAATGCATCCATGTTTGTCCCATGTTTTCTTACACAGATTATCTTGGATTGCTCCAAAGATGTGTGATCATTATACACATAGATGCATCTGTACCAATGAGAGAAATATCAGAAAGTGAGAACATAAAAGAGAACCCAGATGCAATGAGGACCCAGATGGGTCTGGGAAACAGGGAAGAAGAGCTAAGTGGTCACAGAAGTAGGGATGAGACAAATTAACAAGTAAGTAGGAAAGCATAGAAAATGCAAAGGGTGATGCAGGGTTCACCATACATGATCAGTCGACAAGAAATTAACAGCCTGGGATGAGCATTCTTTTAGAATAGATCACCTGGGAGGCAGGTGATGAGAATGAGAGGCAGCATGAGAAAATGAAACAGGCCTGGGGTCTAATTCTGGGCTCTGCTACTTGAGTTAGTAACCGACTGTGGCTTTGGCAGGTGGTTCAGCCTCTCCAAGGCTTGGTCTCTGTTTCTGCAGAAAGTGGAAATAAACTCTCCCCATCTGCTGGAGAAGGAAATGACAACCCACTCCAGTATTCTTGCCTGGAAAATTCCATGGACAGAGAGCCTGGCAGTCTACAGTCCATGGGGTCTGAAGAGTCAGATACGACTAAGTAACGGAGCATGCATGAAATATTAGGTAGTCATAAAGGTTTAATGACACACTGGATCACACGAACTATGTAGTCTGAGTCCTCAATAAGTAGTCATTGTTTTAGATGGGTAAAGACCTCTGGCATGGTTTCCTAAAGGAGCATCTTGGCCCAGCTATAGGGGAAAGTGATGCATTGAAAATAGTTGCTAAGAGAAAGGAATCTACAATCTTTCAGTGGTGTCATGATTGGAGAAACTTGGGGAACTACATCTGGCCTGGGCACATTTCCTCCATAGAGGCTCTACCAACACCCCAAACTCAGAATGTAGTAAAAGCTATCTTAACCAGCTGCTCCTCCTAGTTTTCATTCACTAACTCATTCATTCCTCCATTACCATATATATATATATATATATATATATATATAATTCACTATCCAGTTTTATAATGTCTATGATATACAAAGCATTCTATTTGGGAAATGAAACAGAGAAGAACAAGACTCTCTATGAATAAATCGTCCAAAATGGGAATTTCATGGTTTTCATTGGCTCCTGGGAAATTCTAGTGTTTCTTACATTTGCTTTTCCTTGTCTCTTTTTATGAACTCCCAGTCAGGTACACTGTCCCACTTCAATTCCTCTTATAGATAGGGCCAAGCTGGTTGCCTATAAACTCAAATCTGATCATATTTCCATCATGCTCAAGACTCTTCCATAACTCTCCACTGCCTACAGAAAGAGATACAAATTTCAACATGAACCCAACCTTCCTGCACTGCCTATCTTCCACTATCTTCTCCAAATGCCTTAGTTGGGAGATTGGAAGTTTCTGGCATGTATACCCCCACACCTTCCCCTCACCCCTTGCCTATTGCAGACATAAATAATTGATCAGAGCACTCTTTTCTCCTGAGTCTGAGTCATGGTTTCAGATCCTCAGATTGTACCAATTGATCAGAACTGAGACTCCAGCTGAACCTTATTTGGCCATCCCTGCTGTAGTTCCTCTGGTCAGAAAAAAAATAATAATCTAGAATCTACCTTAGGTTCAGACTGTTTGATTGCTACTGTTAGTTGTTTTTGTTAATAGCAAGATATGTTGATTAACCTGTTTTCAATTATTAAAAAAATCCCTAGTAAACAAAGACTCTATCTTCCAGACACTTAGAAAAATAATAATATTATTGGAGACATTTTTTAAAGAGTCAGTCATCTCTTGGCATAGGTGTGTAAGAATAACTACCACAAACCACTTCAAAATCCCCTGTATACATTCATTAGGATTTTAGGCTCCAAGAATCACAAAGAAAAACTCAGAGATAAATTAGACAATCCTTATGCTGTGCTATGCTCAGCTTAGTCAATCATGTCCAACTCTTTGTGACCCTATGAACCACAGCCCACCAGGTTTCTCTGTCTATGTAATTCTCCAGGCAAGAATACTGGAATGGGTTGCCATGCCCTTCCTAGGGAATCTTCCCAACCCAGGGATCAAACCCAGGTCTCCCACAGTGCAGGTGGATTTGTTCCCAGCTGAGCTACCAGGGAAGCCCGAGTTTGTTGGTTAGTAAATAAATATGAAATACCCAGCGGAACCAACCATGAAATCCCTGGAAGACAAACTATCATCATCTTTCTACAAATCGAGAAGAAAATGGGTATGACCTTAGAACTAAGTAACCAGCTCTAGATACGGGGCATCCTTATCCTTAAAGAACAAAGACTTTTGTGTAACGTCTTCATATCTGCTATGATGTATATATGAATACTCAAATATTAGAAATTTTCCAAGACCGTTCAAAGAATACACAGATAACCCCATTCAGAGGCCTCAGGAGGCTACTGTGAGGAGTCTCCTACACACATGCGTGTGTGTGTGTGTGTGTGTGAGTTTGGTGAAGGGGAATAGAAAAGGACAGCAGAAAAGTGACTTAAGTAAAAATTACTATAGCTGGACCCTACTGAATGGCTCAAGATGGTTCTCAGTTTTATCTCTTGAAGAACCAGTGTTCTTGTTCACGTCACTTGTTTTCTTACAGGAATCGTATATTGAGTATTTTTTAAAATTGTCTTCATCAGTATTTTATCGAAACCAGCGCTAGTTTTTCCCGTGGCAATTTTGCTGTTCAGTCAAAATCCCTTTCCACTGAAAGACTGTTCTGGGCACCTTGGTAAGCTCCATAAAAAGTCAAAAATTTGAGAATCTACCTTAGGTAAAGAGCAAAGAGATTAATATCCTCACTGGATGCCTTTTTTCTGTTGTTTCCCATCCCTCTCCCCACCAAAAAATAAATAAATTTCTGGGGATAAATCTATTTCCATTAGTTTAAATGGAGTGAATTTATCAAATTCCAAGTTAACTATTGGATTCCACTTTGCTTTTTCCCCTAAGATCAATAGTGTTGCTATAGGAGTGTTTTATAATCAAACCCCTAAATAAATACATCTTCTACTTGGGACTTCCCTGGTGGCTCAGTGGTAAAGAATCCACCTGCAATTCTAGATAGCCTGATCCCTGAGTCAAGAAGATCCCCTGGAGAAGGAAATAGCAACCCACTGTTGAATTCAGGAGTTTGTTGAAAGTTCTGACTTATATATCTGATTTTCCCAAATAAGGACTGCATTTAATAAGTTGTATTATTAACTTTGAGGAGAAATCTGCTTCTAACCTTCTAGTTTTTGGTGGCAAGTTGCTTCAGGCTGGTCCAGAGTTGTCATAAAAGGGGGCATGCCTAGATGCTTCCTTACAGATTCCAGAATTGGGGGCAGAATAAGAGCAGTTCTAAAGAGGATTTTATCCACAAAGTGAAATCCCAAGGAGATCTAGAGAAAGAAACTGACAAGGTTGTATGGACCTTTCTGAGCCCCAGAATTCATCAATGCAATCTGGAAGAGTGCCCCTTCTACAGGGCTTGACAACCACCATGGACCCCAACCACTACCATGATTCAAGAAAGCACACTACCGCTTTGTCCTGTACATCAGATTCCCTTCTCCCAGGAAGGATGTAGCTTTGTCCAGAAAATCTTAAATTGTTTTAATTACCTCTCTAATTGTAACTTGACTCTTTCAGAGATGGATGTCAAGATAGAGAAATGATAACAATACTCAAAAATATTTTACTTAAAATTCTTATCAATTATGTGGTTGTTTGGCATTCGTTTAAGGTGAAGAACTAGACATAAATCTAAAACTCTAGACTGTAGAGTAATGCTGTCCAGTGGAAATTTCTGCCATGACGAGCACTTTCTACAGTCCACTCTGTCCCTTATGGTGGCCACCATGTGGTTATTAAGTGCTTAAGAATTGGTTACTGCAACTGAGGAATTCATTTTAAACGATACCAAATTCAAATTGCCGCATAAGACTAGTAGCTACTTTTAGATAGTCTAGCTCTAGTCTTGAGTAGTAAACAGTCCTCAAATTGTGCTTCTTAATGAAATTAACTGGGGAGTTTCTCAAAAATTCCAATGACTGGGTCCCACTCCCAAGGATTCTGATTTCATTTGGTCTGGGCAGTAGCCTTGGCATCATGATTTCTAAAACCTCTTCGGATAATCATTAATATATGGTCAAAGTTGAGAATCGCTGTTCTAGAAGAGACATTACATTACTAGAGTTATTATAGCAGACTAGACGATACATTAATGGATGCCTTCAAACCTCTGAATATCATCAGTGCAACAGGTGGTGTGATGGTGTCCCTAAGGCAAACTCTTTTCAGACAACCTGTTTCAAGTATATACTATGCAGCAGACTCTATGTCTAATCTGTTCTACTAGCATCCTTACCATGCTCTAATATAGCCAGTGTACAATGCTACAATGCTCAAAAATGGTGCTTCTGCAAATTACCAAATCAACGCAAGGGAAATGCACAGAATTCAGAGTCCAAACGTACAAGCAAGTCTTCTAAAACAAAGGAAAAGCCCTGAGAGAAAGGAGTGGCCCCATCCACCCAATGTACAGAAGAGAAGAGGGACCACCTTTAGAACAGGGCCTTTGCATACCACCCACTGACCTCTATCTTAAGCAGAGCATTTCTGGAAAAGTAATTGCCTCATAGGTGAAAAATGAAAGTGAAAGTTGCTCAGTCATGTCTGACTCTGCGACCCCATGGACTGTGTAGACTGTGTAGTCCATGGACTTCTCCAGGCCAGAATACTGGAGTGGGTAGCCTTTCCCTCCTCCAGAGGATCTTCCCAACCCACGGATGGAGCCTAGGTCTCCCGAATTGCAGGCAGATTCTTTACCCGCTGAGCCACCAGGGAAGCCCCCAAAATACTGGAGTGGTTAGCCTATCCCTTCTTTAGTAGATCTTCACGACCCAGAAATCGAACTGGAGTCTCCTGCATTGCAGGCAGACTCTTTACCAACTGAGCTATCCAGTCAGCAAATGGTAAACTGATTACCGATTGAGTATCGTTACCCTGCAATTGTGCACCTGAAGAAACCACACATGTAGCTTCGCGTGCATGCTTCTGTGTTGCAGAGACTGTGGCAAGGGAAAAGAAAGCTGAAGTCCAGGCTCTGTCATTTGTTCCTGAGTGCTGCTTTCCAAGAGTGAGTTCTCTCCCCGGGTCGGCACCCCATAAATGCTGTCCCTTAATGAACTCATTTTCTTCATCAATTTTCTCCCTGCTCCAAACTTTCTGAAATGTTTGAGTTCGCCATTTTTGTTTTTTTGTCCACTCCTGGCTCAGCAACTCACTGTGCAGGCAACCGGTCCCAACAGCTCATCCTTTGTCAGCACTTTGTAGTCGTTTTTTATTTGCTCAGTCATGCCCAACTCTTTGCGACCCCATGGACTGTAGCCCACCAGGCTCCTCTGTCTATGCGATTTTCCAGACAAGAATACTGGCGTGTGTGGCCATGCCCCTGCCCAGGGATCAAACCCATGTCTCCTACAGTGCAGGAGGAGTCTTTACCACTGAGCCACCTGGGAAGCCCTTGACAGCACTTTTGCCAAGTGGAAAAGCCCAGGACATCTGGGGAAGGAGATGCAGGGGGAAGGAAGAAAAATCACAGGGCTACTGAGCCCCTGATTATAGATAGTGCAATGCGATTTTCCAGACAAGAATACTGGCGTGTGTGGCCATGCCCCTGCCCAGGGATCAAACCCATGTCTCCTACAGTGCAGGAGGAGTCTTTACCACTGAGCCACCTGGGAAGCCCTTGACAGCACTTTTGCCAAGTGGAAAAGCCCAGGACATCTGGGGAAGGAGATGCAGGGGGAAGGAAGAAAAATCACAGGGCTACTGAGCCCCTGATTATAGATAGTGCCTGCTTCTCTCACTATCCTTGCGTTTTCTGTTGAGGAATTTTGATTTTCCATGGAAGGTGTGATGTCTTCAAGGAGCATTTGTTTTATCTGTCTGCCCAAGAGAAAAACTGAAATGCTGCATACGAACAATCATAAGCAACTACCTGCTTCTTCCTATGCTTAGGGGAAAAAAATCCCGCTACTAAATCTTCAGTTCTTTTCGCATTATTAAAAAATCCCACTTGGAACGACTCTTTCACATACCTTAACCAGATCTGTTCAAAACATTGCTTATGAGAAGCCCCAAAGAGCTTTAGAAAAACCCAAGTTAGTGTTTGCTGTGGATCCAAATGCTGACAGATTTAATCAATCAAGAATAAAAATGTGCTGTCTTTTCATGTTGGGCACACAAGACATTTGCCTTTAAAAAGACAATACATGCCTTTTATTATGAAAGTAATATCTGTTCACTTTTTTAAAACCTAGAAATTATAACCAAGCAAAAAGTGGATCAAAGTTACTCGAAGTTTCACCTTCTAGAACAATTGTGTGCATGTTCTACCCTTAGTATTGCCTTTCATCGCCATGGAAGAGGGTAAATTTAGTGGGGAGAAACCCAGCTTTTCCATGGCTAAATGAGATGCCCAGGAAGCCCACCACAGCACTGGCACTTGGATAACACACAAAGCTCTCTGCCCTTCCGAACACTGTAAACCCCACCCCACTCCAAGCACTTGGGCGGTAAATGAGGTTTCCTGACATGTTTCTGAGCTACGCTGTAATGATGCTAAAATACACCATCTATTTTCAGCCTCTAAGGAACTTATGATTTCGTTGGAATATTAGTTTCCTGCAGCTGCCTTAACAAAGTACCACAGACGGCAAGGCTTCAAACAACAGAAATGTATTGTCTTGCAGTTCCCAAAGTTCCCAAAGTCCAAAATCAAGGTGTCAGCAAGACCACACTCAATCTGAAATCTTTAGGGGACAGCTCTTCCTTCTTCATAGCTTCTGGTGGTTGCTGGCAATCCTTGGGTTTCCTTGACTTCTGGCTATATCACTTTAATTTCTCCTCCTGACATCATGTAGCCTTTGGAGTGTCTATGTCATCCTATGGGATTTCCTCTTCTTATAAGGACCTTAGTCATATTGGATTAAGGCCCACACTAATGACCCTCCTCTTAACTTCATTATAACTGCAATGGCCCTATTTCCAAAAAGGTCACCTTCACCAATAAACTAGGAGTTAGAACTTCAACATATTTGATCCAAAGCACTGAGGAAGCAAAAAGTCTCCCAGGATGCAATTAGAGAACAATAAAAGACCTGTAAAATTAAGTGTTCAGCTACATGACCCAAACTACCAATGCTATGGAAATTCATAGAATTATTCTAGAAGGACGAGATAGTTTTGAAAGTGTTGATGGATTTCATTGCACTTGGGTGGATCTTGGTAGGGAAGATGGAGAAGCAGACACTCCAGGGAAGGGGACACAATTTTAACTTTAAAAATTAAATTTTAATTTTAGCATGGTAAACAAGGTACTTTTCCAGCTAGCTCTTGCCATCCTCTTGAGCCTCAGGCCCCAGGAGACGTGCTCAGCAATGCTAAACCAAACAGGAGCCCCTCAGACACCTTCTTCTTTTGCACCATTACACCTGTTCACATATTGCTCATCCTAACCAGAATACCTCCTCACCAGTTCCTACCATCAGCACCACCCCCATCCAATTTCCGATTCATCCTTCCACAAGCCCAACCTTGACATCATAGCTCCGGGATCCAGACCCCTGGAGAGAATTAGTCACCACTCTCCCGGGGCCACCAGCACACCTTGTGGATATTGACTCATAGTCTGGTGTCCCTTAAGGATGAGAACCATGCCCAGGAGTCTCTGTATTCCCAACACAGAGCCTAGCACTGTCAGTGGCCACCAAATGTCTACTGAAATCTACTTGAACTGAATTCTTCGTGGGCGGGAAATGAGGGGATGAGCCTCACTGCAGCCTGGCCGTGGGCCAGGATCTGCAGATGGACTGATGACCGAGCCATGGAGAAGAGAAGCAAGGAAATCATCACTGGGGAAGGATCAAGACATATCATGGGCACTGGAGGGGGTCACTGTGTGAGTGAGGGAAGGCCTGATGTGCTAGGAAAACACGAGAGAGTCGGTACAACCAGAGCCTGAGACTCAAGAGGAGGAAGGCAGGAGACACAGAGATCCAGCGAGTGGGGCGTCCGTGATGAGTGACTGCAGAATTGTTTCCGGCATGGAAATGCATTTGGGCCTGAGTATAGGAGATGTTACAGTAGCGACATGGAAGGTGATGGCAACCTGGGGTCAAAGCCAGATGCAGGGGAAGAAATAATCAACTCCAGAGAGCACACGGCAGGCCAGAGAAACACTGGAGGTGGGAAGGAGTCAAGGAATGTGCACCAAGCATGAGGAGGCAAAATTGACAGGATCGCAATGTTGAGAAAGAAGTGAGCATCTCCCTTGAAGGACGGGTGACAGAATTTCTGCGACGACAGGAAGGTGTGGGGTCGGCCCCAAGTTCCGTTTTGCTCATGCCTACTTTGAATTCCCACGGGACATCTAGGTTTTATAAAATTAGCAACTAAGTGGTAGGGGTTGTGGAGGTCATGTGGGTTTTTTTTGTTTTTGTTTTTGTTTAGTAATAACTATAATTAGAATCGTGTTTGAGATCAAGTTCTGACTCTGGAGAATTGTGCCTCCAGTTTTCATAACATCGTGACTTAAAAAAGGAATACAACTGCCACTTCAAGGTGAGAGGGACCCAGTCATCCCTGCTCAGTTGTTTCACGAGTCCAGTTGTAACGTGGAAAGAAATGGAAACCACAAAGCTAACGGACAGTGACAGCCTGCCCTTGAAGAGGTCCACTTAAATATAGATGGTTCGTCTCTGCTGCTGCACAGGATGAAAGGGGATCAACAGCCTTCAAGTGCTCAGTACCTCCGCTTGGCATTCTGGGCTCCCTGAGCTGCGTAGACACCTGTCCTAACTGCCAGGGATCAGCAGTCTCAGAGAGGGTGGACCGAGAACCTCACTGAATAACTCCAGGGAGAGAAAGTTGACCTTGAGAATCTGACACAAAAGGAGGAAGGTGGCAAAGTCCATCTGCAATTTGGGGGACCTCTGTGTGCTCCAAATCATGGCCTTGCCCATTCCTTGCTGTGTTAGCAGAAACAAGTTGCTTATCTTCCTTGGGATTTATTTTGCTCTGTGAAAGAGAACCATCTTGGGACCTACCTCTAAGGCTGGCTGTGAAGACTTTGAATGTTAATACATGAGAAGTACTTGGAAGAGTGTCTGGCTTAGAAAAAACCATCAGTCCATGGTAGATACATATTTATTCAGTAAAATTATATTTTCCATATGTTTTTTACCAGAAGCTTGCAAGCGGCAGGGACCCAAATCAGGCAGAAAATATCGTGGTTTCCTACTGCCGGGGTTCTCCAGAGGTCACAGTTACAACCCTACCCAGGAGGCAAATGAGGGACAGATACAAAAACCAGGGGCTCCCCTCCAAGCCTAAACACTGAGGGCTTCAGGAGGCAATTGTTTTTAATGTCTACAATGTATTTTAAACTTTTTATTTTATAATGGCTTCCCTGGTGGCTCAGATGGTAAAGCGTCTGCCTGCAGTGCTGGAGACCCAGGTTTAATCCCTGGGTTGGGAAGATCCCCTGGAGAAGGAATGGCAACCCACTCCAGTATTCTTGCCTGGAGAATCCCATGGACTGAGGAGCCTGGTAGGCTACAGTCCACAGGGTTGCAAAGAGACAGGACTGAGCGACTTCACTTTTACTATCTTTGGTGCTTCAATTGGTAAAGGATTCACCTGCAATGCACGAGACCTGGCTTTGATTCCTGGGTTGGGAAGATGGGTATAGAATGGCTACCCACTCCAGTATTCTTGCCTGGAGAATTCCATGAACAGAGGAACCTGGTGGGTTACAGTCCATGGGGTCACAAAGAGTCAGAGATGACTGAGGTAGTAACACTAACTAACTATAGCCAATTAACAATGCTGTGTTAGTTTCAAGTGAATAGCAAAGGGACTCAGCCATACATATATACGAATCCGTTCTCCCCCAAGTTCCCTTCCCATCCAGGCTACCGCATGACATTACGCAGAGGTCCCTGAGCTACACAGTAGGTCCTGGTTGGTTATCCATTTTAAATATAGCAAGTGTGTACAGGCAACCACAAGTTCGTTCTCTAAGTCTGTGAGTCTCTTTCTGTTTTGCAAGTGCATTTGTTATCGTTTCTTCTTAGATTTAAGGGGTGTCGTACAATATTTCTCCTTCCCTGTTTGACCTGCTCTACTCAGGATGACAATCACTAGGTCCATCCGTATTGCTAAAGGTGGCCATTGCTTCTTAAGTTGCTTAGGATGCTTTGACATTCTCTAATTCCTCCATAGGCCTTCCTTAGTCCATGCCTCCAGCCTGCTGTTTCCTCTTCCTGGAATGCCTTTCCTCCCACCCTACCCTCCACATTACTTTGTGAGTTCTGGTTTGGAACACCCAAATAACAGAGTAGTTAAGAACTGTAAAGTGCTGTACTTCTTACGAGGTGTGTGACATTGAATAAATTACTTACTCTCTCCAAGCCTTGGTTCTTTATCTGTATTGTAGGGGCAAATAAAGCACCTACCTCATAAAACTATCGAGAGAACTGCACCAAACGGTATACAGAAAGAAGGGACCACATATCTCAGGGGCTTCTCCCTTGGATCTGATATCACCACCACTCAGAACCTCTACTGACCATTCAGGGCAGGTGAAATGCAGCTGCATTCTCCCTCTTTTTAGCCAGCACACACCTTTCTGAAGGCACACAAGATGTCAGCCTAACCCGTCAGTTAGAGACCTGTCTCCTTTAAAAGCCAGAACCATACCTACTGGAATTCCCCAAATCTCATAGAGTGCTTAGTACCTGATGGGCACTCATCTGTCCTACAGATGAATGAATCTATCTAAAGGGCACAAAGTGTCCTAGAAAAGTTACAGATTTTTAGGAGTGTGTTCACAGTTGAGCCTACCACATTTTAAAAAATCCGTTTGTCAAGAGAGTGAATAAGAACATTTATATTTGTTCAAGCATGTTCAGAGCAGCATTAATAAAAGTTGGAAGCGGCCCCAGGGTCCATCGAACACTGAATAGTTTAAAAAAAAATACAGTCTAACCATACAATAGGATATTATTCAGCCTTAAAAAGGAAAGAAATTCTGACACAAGTTACAACACAGATGAACTTTAAAGATGTCATTCTATGGGAAATAAGCCCATCACAAAGGATAACTATTGCATGATTACCCTTATATGAGGTGCCTAGGCGGTCAAAGCCATAGACACAGAGCACAGAATGTTGGTGGCAGGGGTTAGGAGGAAGGAGGAATGGGAAATCAGTGCTTAGCGGGTACAGAGTTTCAGTTTGGGAAGGTGAAAATTTCCTGGAGATGGATGGTTGTACAACAAAGTAAGCATACTTCATCCCATGGAGTTGCACACATAAAATGTTTTAAATGGTGAATTATGTACAGTTTACTACAATACATGGGTTTCCCTTGTAGCTTAGTTGGTAAAGATTGTACCTGCACTGCCAGAGACCCGGGTTCAATCCCTGGGTTGGGAAGATCCCCTGGAGAAGGAAATGGCAACCCACTCCAGTATCCTTGCCTGGAAAATCCCATGGACAAAGGAGCCTGGTGGGCTGCAGTCCATGGGGTCACAAAGAGTCAGGCATGACTGAGTGATTAACACTTTACTACAATACAGAAGGGGGGAAGCATGTTTAAGAAGCTCCTGGTAAGTAAGCACAAAAGGGCTTACTTAGAGAATATGTGATTTGTCCATGTGGACACGTCTATAACTGTTCTAGCCGCTGCAGTATCATCAGAGGATCGGGGCAGCCTGAGAACCCAGGCTATTAATTCTAGATTTTAGATGAGGAATAGGATACTGCCTTTACTCTGCAAAGAGTTAAGACCTTCTGTGGAGATCCACTCTGAAAGAGCTTTCCAGTGTCTTCCAGAATGTAATTGTGTGTGGCATAAACGACAGGAACAAAGGTGGGACTGCTTGTGTAGATTTATTACTCACTGTCCCATTTGCTTAGAAACTGGAAACATTCTTGGTGTGTTTCTGATTGACAGTTATCCCCTTATAGGTGGTACCAAGAGCTTCAAGTGCTTTTATGTCTGCTTCATCTTTTTTTGGCCAGAAACTGGGGACTATCACCATCTGTGATGACTTGCCCATAAGTAGCTTGGAAAGATGGGAAACCTGGGGTCTTGGGGAAGCCTTTGGTTGTGGAGTCAGAAATAGACATTTTGCTAGAATAGTAACGGACAGTTTTGGAAGGGGGCTTGGGGGTGAGGCCATAAAATGGGCTAAGATGCTAAAATATATCCTTGGAAGAAAATAGCTGAGAATCCCCAACAAAACGGGACAAATAGTGTGAACGCGAGGAAGTAAAAATAAAGAGCATTTTTTATTTTGAAAGCGGTTATTTGCTTTGTCCACGTGCAAAACATGGACCTTGAATCTGTTCAGCTTTCCCCTTCTGAATCGAAAGGCCGGCTTTCCGGAGGAAGAAGTTTTTGCCCTTTGGTCCAAGGGCTCTTATCCAGGTTCCTAAAATAGTGCCTGGCCAGGAGGACGGGCTCAAAACAATGTATTCCGTGAATGACGCCTAAAGCTAATTCTCAAAGATGTTTCAAAATTACAGCACTAACACAGAGTAGGGTGTGCCTGTTCTCTTTACTATTTGAATCACCCCTAAAAGTGTTCATCTGAAATGAAAAGTGTTTAGTCGTGTCCGACTCTTTGCAATACCATGGACTGTAGTCTACCAGGCTTCTTTATCTGTGAAATTTTCCAGGCAAGAGTACTGGAGAGGGTTGCCATTTCCTCCTCCAGGAGATCTTCCTGACCCAGGGATCAAACTCAGATCTCCTGCATTGCAGGCAGACGCTTTACCCTCTGAGCCACGAGGGAAGCACCATCATCTGAAATAGTCTTTCCTAAAAAAAAAATCTCCAAAGTTTGCCTGGGGCAAAAACCTAAATCTAATAATACTCAAGTATCAGTTTCCAAAATACCTGCCTCTTCCTGGATCTATTTTTGTTTCAGTTCTATAAGTAGACCACCCAATCAAAGAAGGAAGTATTTTTATCTCTACACTAATTTGGTCAATCATTTTTCCCCAGAAGAGTCAAGCTCTGCTGGGCACATGCAGATACAGGGTGGAGAAAAAGCCCCAGAGGAATGAGGGCAGACCACTGAAGCAAGGACAGGCCATAGTGCTGGAGAACCTTATACAGCAGGCACTTCCATGCAAAACTGGTAAAATAGTGTGCTGGGTCAATAGGTCAATAAGTCAGAAGAACTGGGGAGGTCCCTTATCTGATCTCCAGCAAAAGAGTGCAGATGTTAAATACAGTCATAAATGAATTTAGTCATCGGGTTCTCAGTGGTTCCCCAGAGAAGAAAATGGCAACCCACTCCAGTATCCTTGCCAGGGAAATTCCATGGACAGAGGAGCCTGGCAAGCTACAGTCCATGGGGTCTCAAAAGAGTCACACACGACTGAGAACACAGTCATCTCGTTGATTACTAGATCAGACCTTTCTCCCCTCCGTCTTGTATCGGTGGTCATCACTTTTCAAACACTGTACTGCAGAATCCACACCAAGGGTTAAGTTTTGGTATCAAGAATGGGCATTTTAAAAAACTGATTAAGAGTGTGCGCTCTGAAGCCAAACTGAGCTCAATTCCCAGCCCTGCTAGCTGTGTGGCCTTAAGCAAGTTAATCAACACCTCTGTGGCTCAGTTTCTTCATCTGTAAAATATGTATAATGATAATAATACCTACCTCATAGCACTGATATAAAAGGGATTGGTGTATTAGTTTGTAATGAACTGACATACTGCAGTAGCATCTGGCATTAAATACTATACTATATCTCAAAAACTGAGCTTCCTTCATAGCTCAGTTGGTAAAGAATCCGCTTGCAATGCAGGAGACTCTGATTTGATTCCTGAGTCAGGAAGATCCCCTGGAGAAGGAATAGGCTACCCACTCCAGTATCCTTGGGCTTCCCTTGTGGCTCAACTGGTAAAGAATCCGCCTACAATGTGAGAGATCTGGGTTTGATCCCTAGGTTAGGAAGATCCCTGGAGAAGGGAAAGGCTACCCATTCCAGTATTCTGTCCTAGAGAATTCCATGGACTGTATAGTCCATGAACTCACAGAATTGGACATGACTAAGCAACTTTCACTTTCATCTCAAAATACATTGTATTATGATTTTATATCTATTTATGAATTTTTACTTTATGCAATTTATTAAATTTGTGAAAGATTGACAACACAGCCTTCATAATTATAAAACCATGATATTTCTTCCCAACCAAGAAAAATATCAGAGCATCTATAAGAGAGCAGAGTACATAAAATAAGCAAAAATTTTGAAAATAATTTGATAAATGTAGATCTTTCCACATACCTGTTGCATCTGAGGATTACTACTTCACTGAATGAAATGTTAATCTCTCAGTGCTGATGACTGGCCAGATTTTTCAGCTCATAGCCAGAGGACAGCTGTCATAGACCCATGTTGAGAAATGTTCCCAAGAGGTTTTCAAGGTGAGAAGTGTCACCATTCTCTGAGCGCCCACAGGGGGAAATCTCAATTTATTGCAGAGTGATTCTTAGGTCAAGCTGATCTTACCACAGCTTCATAACTTGGACAAGAGCCAAGGATTTATAACTATCTCTTATTCTCCTGTTTATGTGTCTGGGGTTCTGTTGAGCCATCTCACACATTGCTTCCAAGTTCCAGTGGTGATAATTGATACGATAATTTCATACCTGCCAGACTTCACATTCATTTCAGCACTTACATGAGGACTAAACATAGCAGACTTTCTCTCTCATTTTCTCTGTGTCTGTCCACCTTTCCATCTGTCTATCACCTTTGAGATATTTCTTCCAAGGAAAGAATACCAAAAGATACCATCATTTTATGATATTTCTCATCCAGTCGAACCCTAGGTTCGACTTAGCATTATGACTCTGCCTAATGTCTTTTACTGCCTAAGAATCAAATACTTGTGCGTTCAGAAGTGGAAAATAGAATGCTCATATGTTAATAGAATTCTAATGCTTTGAATTCAACCAAAAGCCACTTAGTGATTTGTTATGTGCGTTTGTTCCGTCTCCCAGCCATCCAGTCTAAAATCCTGGACATCTCTTCCTGTGCCTGAGCCCCACCCCAACATTCCAAGTTCTGACTCTTCTTTACCCTGCCTCTTCTCCATCTGCCTTCCCTTTCCAAGGCTGCCACAAGAGCTCACCAGGTCCACCTTCTTATCTCCTAAATGGTCTATGGGCTTCCAATCCCAGCCCACTCAGACTTGTCCTTCCCATGGATCCCTGATGCTCTCCCTGAAGCAAGGGTGTGCTTAGGACTATCTGTGGTTGTTGTTCAGTCTTGAAGCCACATTCAGCTCTTCGTGACCCCGTGAACTGCAGCACTTCTGGCCTCCCTGTCCTTTACTGTCCGCCAGAGCTTGCTCAAACTCATGTCCATCAAGTCAGTGATGCCATCCTACCATCTCATCCTCTGTCGTCCCCTTCTCCTCCTGCCTTCAGTCTTTCCCAGCATCAGAGTCTTTGCCAGTGAGTCAGCTCTTCGTGTCAAATGGCCAAAGCACTGGAGCTTCAGCTTCAGCATCCGTCTCCTGGTGCCTCCATAACGGCTGTCTGTTCTTGGGAAGCAAGTCTCCTGTGATATTGTGATTTATAATAAGAAATCCCATTTCTGACACAGAGCACCTAAAACCATGGGAATTTCCTGTGATGAGAGTGATAAAGAGGTCTTTTGCGGTATTAATAAGTTGACTTTGGGACTGCACCCCAGGATGGGGGCTGTTCGCCAGGAGAATCAACCGTGTGATTGGAGGTTTAGAACTATCAGTCCCATCCCAACCACCACCCTCTGGGCAGAGCAGGGGGTCAGGGGGGAGGGCTAGAGGTTAAGTTCAAGTCCCCATGGCTAATGATTTAATCAGCCTGTCTCTCGAATGAAGTCTTCACAAGACTCCAAAAGGTCAAGGTTGGGAGAACTTCCGGGCTGGTAACACGCAGAGGTGAGGAGAGCTGCATGCTGAAAAAGGAGCAGGCAAGCTCTGGGCCCTTTTCCCATACCTTGCTCTAGGCATCTCTTCTATCTGGCTTTTCCAATGAACTGGTGATCTGGTAGGTAAAATGTTGCTCTCAGTTCTCTGACCCAGTCTAACAAATTAATCAAACCCAAGAAGGGAGGTCTTTGGAACCTCCAGTTCATAACCGGTGACAGCCTGGACTTGCATTTGGCATCTCTCTTGTGGGAGGGGTGTGGGCAGTCTCGTAGGACTGAGCCTTAACTGGTGAGATCTGACATTGTCTCCAAGTAGGTAGCGTCAGAACTGAGTTGACTTGTAGGACACCAGCTAGTGTCAGAGAATTCCTTGGGACTTACTGTATAACAGGGTATTATACTTAATATGTTGTAGTAACCTATAAGGGAAAAGAATCTAAATAAGAATCTAAATAAAGAATCTAAATAAGAGAAAGACATACATATATATCTGTAACTGAATCACTCTGCTGTATACCGGAGACTAACACAACACTGCAAATAAAATGTATTTCAGTCAGAAAGAGAGAAAAATGTGGTATATATATACAATGGAATATCATTTGGGCATAAAAAGGAATGCATTTGACTCAGTTTTAATGAGGTGGATGAACCTAGAACCTATTATACAGAGTGAAGTAAGTCAGAAAGAGAAAAACAAATATCATATATTAACACTTATACATGGAATTTAGAAAGATAGTACTGATGAACTGGTCTCTAGGACAGCAGTGGAGATGCAGACATAGAGAACAGACTTCTGGACAAAGGGGAAGGAAGGAGAGGGTGGGACAAATTGAGAGAGTTCAAAGCATTGAAATATATACATTACCAAATGTAAAATTAGATAGCTAGTAGATATGTGCTGTATGATGTAGGGAGCTCAAATCCGGTGCTAACAGTCTAGAGGAGTGCGATAGGGTGGGAGGTGGGTGGGAGGTTTCAGAAGGAGGGGACATATGTGTACCTATGGCTGATTCATTTTCAATCATATATTGAATCATAACCATCCATATATGGCAGTAACAACACAATATTGTAAAGCAATTATCCTCCAATCAAAATAATTCAATAAAAAATTTTAAAAATAAAAAGAGAAAGAATTCCTTGAGTGTGTAGGGAAGCCCCCCAGCCCCATACATACTTTGAAATTGGAGTTAGAACTTTAATCTCCAAACCCCTTAGGGACAGACTTGGTTATAAGACTTCAGATTATACAGGGAGCAGAATGCATTCAGGGCGGGGGCTTGGCCAATGGCAGACAGAACAGAGCCCAGGTTCTGTCTCTGAACTTATGGTCTCAGTGAAATTGGAGACATTACTGACTCTCTTTGAAAGAATGCGAAAGTGAAAGCCGTTCAGAGTCTGATTCTTTGCAATCGCATGGACTATGCAGTCCATGGAATTCTCCAGGCTCAAATACTGGAGTGGTTAGCCTTTCCCTTTTCCAGGGAATCTTCCCAACCCAGGGATCAAACCCAGGTCTCCCGCATTGCAGGTGGATTCTTTACCAGCTGAGCCACCAGAGAAGCCCAAAAATCCTGGAGTGGGTAACCTGTCCCTTCTCCAGGGGATCTTCCTCACCCAGGAATAGAACTGGAGTCTCCTGTGTTGCAGGAGGATTCTTTACCTGCTGAACTACCAGGGAAGACTCTCTATAAATCTGCTGTTTAACTGAAGGGTTATTATGAGCATTAAACTAGATGATATCCATACAGGACTGACTTAGCGCCTGGCAGCCCACAGTAAGCACCCAGTAAATGCGACCCCTTGATGTGGCTGGCTTCCCTGAAGCCTCCAATCCAACCTGGACCTTCTGTTCCCCAGGCCAGCATGGGCTGCAGCTGTGTCCTGCATCCATCACATCCCCTGTGAGTCCTTCCTTCCTTGCTCACATCCTGTGAGCTATCTTAAAGTCCCTTCCCAAAGCCTACACTCTCTCCAAGCTCACACTTCCCTCCATCTCTTCCTCAAAGCATCCCCAGCCCTCTTCCAGATGGAGCTCGTTTCTCCCCTTTCCTAAGCTCCCTTGACACTGTGTTTATTCCTCCATCATCACATTCATTACAATCTACATTAAACAGTATTTGGTGATCAAACAGCCACTCCTTCTGGACTGTGCATCGGATAAGGGTTGGGGCCGTGCCGTTACTAGATATTACTCCTTGAGAATATCCAGGCCAGGTCTTTGTATATGGGTGCAAAGTGCTTGCATGACTATGGGATTCATATTTTATTGATTGCATCAAGAACTTTAAAGGTATTCGTTTTTTGTTTTATTATCTGTCTATTTTATTAGTTTTGGCTGTGGTGGATCTTCATAGCTGCACGCGGGCTTTCTCTAGGTGCAGAAAACACTGGCTACTCTGTAGCTGCTTCTCTTTTTGCAGCATACAGACTCTAGAGCACCGGCTCAGGAGCTGTGGCACACGGGCTTAGTTGCTCCACAGCACGTGGACTATTCCAGGACTAGGGATCGAACTTGTGTCCCCTGCATCGGCAGGCGGATTCTTAAACCACTGGACCATCAGGGAAGTCTGGTTGTAATCACCAGGTGGTGCAGAGATCACTACCCTTTCCCCTGCCCTAGAACCTGAAATGCAACTGTGCACTGAACAGGGGGTGGTGTGTCAGACGTGTAAAACCAACGAGCCACTGGAGTTTCATTTCCCTTGTTGGGTCAGAAAATCAATCAGTGACTTCAGCAAAATCTCGAGACTGTCTTCCATCTCCAGGGCCACGGTAAATAATTGATGTCCCTTTCCCCACCCCATCTACCCAAAAGTCTTCTATTCTTAAACCTGAGTAACTTTCAGAATATGCATTATTAAATCGGATTGGATTTCCTATTATCATACTTGAAGAATAAAGAAGACAACTTCCATCTCAAGGTAAAGCTTTTCACTTCCTAAGACAAAGAACGTGAAGAGGCTCTTGATATTCAACACTTGGGACCCTTGAGGATACTTTTTTTCATATATTTAAAATGTTATGGTTTGTTCTCCACGTCAGCAAAATAACTCTGATTTAGAAAAAAAAGATGGAATTTGCCAGGCATTAAAATTTGAAGATAATTCTGTAATGAGTCATCCAAACATTCTGGATCTCTTGCCCTTATTTCTTTAGTCTGACAACACCTTGCACTTTGCCAGGAAGCAACAAACTCAGTAACAGATGCCATCAAACTAGAGTGGCATATACATTTTAATAAGAACCTTTTACATTTGCATATAATTCTTCTTCAGTAAGTTTAAAATGCTTTTCTCCTTTGTGGTTCACCACGGGGCAGCCGTTCTATGAAACCAAAGCAAGTGCTATGAGCATGTGTCTTTATACCCACTTGGGTTGAGCTCAACAAGGAGGAAGGAACAATAATTCAAATAATCACTAAATGTGATTATCAAGTCCAAGTCCGTTCTCAGGAGTATCAGACCAGCGATGAGCTGAAATTTACCTGCATGCTGTTTCTTACTGCTCTCCCACCTCTTAAAAGGTCCACTCCCTTTTTTTCCACCTGGCTTTTCATTCTTCCATTAAATTTTCGTCCTCCTAAGACTCAGCTGTAAAGGATCCTCCAAACTCAGCTACAGAAAGACCCAGTCTGCCAGGAGATGGGTGACAACCCCCAGTAGACAATTGGTCTGCCTTCTTCTAAGAGTCCTGAGCAAACTGTGTTTTGATGGTGTTCCTCCTGTCAGACATCAACTGAGAGAGTGAATTCCCCCCCACAGACCCCGGGTGAATGTTCATCCAGAATGTTGACCATATTGAGTAACAGTAGGTTATTTCATGCTTTTTGAATGTTCGACATCTGAGCAGCTATACACACTGGAACCTATATTTCAGCCCATTGACAGGCCCGGAAAGTACATATGGTTTAGATTTTTAGACAACACTCCATGTGAAAAAAAAAAAAAGAAAAAGACCTTTCTTTTTATAGATGCATATTTTTAGAGTCTCTGAAGCTAAACTCTGGGCTGAATTTAAGCCACGTTATTCTTCAACCCAGTCGAGAACCTCAATGCAACTTCGTGTCAGTGAACTACATGGTTAACTGATATGTCAGAAAATCAATTAATTACTTTTAAGAAGCAGTTAAGAGTATCTTTACAAAGCTGCCATGTGAATTATTAAAGAATACAACCTAAAGGTCCCCACCGCCCGTCCTTACCTGAAGCCCTGTGTCGCAGGGAGGTTCAAAAGATGCCCTGAATTCCAAATGAAAATCATACAAAGTTGAAGGAACCAAAAAGAAGAGAGGGAGACAGGGAGAGAGAAAGTGGCAAAGCTTCGGAGGCATGGAGCAGAAAAGTAGGAATTAGCTAAACCTGGGCTGAATTTAAGCCACGTTATTCTTCAACCCAGTCGAGAACCTCAATGCAACTTCGTGTCAGTGAACTACATGGTTAACTGATATGTCAGAAAATCAATTAATTACTTTTAAGAAGCAGTTAAGAGTATCTTTACAAAGCTGCCATGTGAATTATTAAAGAATACAACCTAAAGGTCCCCACCGCCCGTCCTTACCTGAAGCCCTGTGTCGCAGGGAGGTTCAAAAGATGCCCTGAATTCCAAATGAAAATCATACAAAGTTGAAGGAACCAAAAAGAAGAGAGGGAGACAGGGAGAGAGAAAGTGGCAAAGCTTCGGAGGCATGGAGCAGAAAAGTAGGAATTTGCTGATGCTGCTAAAGGCTACCCCATGATGCTAGCTAGCTCTGGGTTTGCCAACACTTGTCCCTAAGCCTTTAGACAAGACTGCAGAAGGTCTCCTGCAGTCTGCTCATCTCCATTCATTGGTAGATGGGCAGCTCTATGCAAAGCCCTATAGGCTTCTTTTTTGCTGGAGTCTCACTTGCCCTAGAGACAAGCTCCTGCAAGGCTCACCACTCTCCCTGCTCCTGCAGTTCTAGGCCTGTCTCCAGCCTGGCCTGGGCCCATCAGCTGCCTGGGTGGAAAGGCCGGAGCTTCTCCCAGGCCCTGGTTTGTATCAACTCAGACTATTTAGCTCAGATCCAGAGACGCTCATCCCTCTGAGTCCTGCATATCCAGGAACAATGCTGAGACTGGCCTGGCACTTCAGATACCCATCAGATGTGGGTTTCCCAAATGCAGAGAGAATCCCTCCCACCTCAATTGAGCCTGCACCCCAAAGACGGGGAAAACAATAGTCTATAGGTATAGGATGAAGGCCTAGACTGAAGCACTGGGATGTGGGGAGGCCTAGACAGATGAGTCTCCCTTGCTGTGTTTCTTTGGTTTTGATTTAACCAGAAATCTTTACCATCCAAGTGAGGAAAAAAAATAAAAACCCATACATTTGCATAACCAGGCATCCCCTGCTCCTGTTACGGGCCAGCTATGATTATCGCTGTGTCTGAAACTCACAGACCATCTGAGGTGCTTCTGCAGGTTGCTGACCATGTCATTTGCCAAAACCTTCAAGGCAACAAGAGTCAGAAACAGGGGTGCGGTTCCCTGGGCTCCCAGACTGAGACCTGGAGATTAAAAGAAGCAAGTCATAAAGGGAGATGCTCTTTCACCACTCCACACCTGCAATCAGTTCCCCCCTCAGTATGAGACCTGGGTTGCCTCAGGGCACAGCAGGCTGGAGGGGAGGTGGCTGCCACTGGTCCTCATCATTCATTGGTCCATTCATTCATTCATTCATAAAAAGTATTTAATGAGAGTCCCTGGATCAGGAAAATCCCCTGGAGGAGGGCATGGCAACCAACATGCCAACATGCTTATTAGGAGTCCCAACTGGTGTGTGATTCACTCACAAGCCCACCTGTAGTGCCCGGTGCTGACGAGTAAGGATGACACCCACTGGGAAGGGTTCTGTCCCTGTGCCCAGGGGTAGGCGGGGAGGCTTCTGTCTGGTGCTGGGTTTCAGTGGGGCACGGGGAGCTTCAGTGCCGCACTGAGGACTTGTGATGGACAGGATGATGCACAAGAGAGCTTTCCGCCTCCGCGTGTTGCTTTCATTATGCAGTTCTCGACTTCAGAAGGAACCAGTTCATTTGTTCTTAGTTCCCAGAAGCCCAAATGAATTCCCCACTAGAAAAAGTAGGTACGTCTTGAAAACGATCTCTGTCATTGATGGCTGGATCAGGAAAGGAGAAAAACTAGGACCTGGGAGAGCCCAGAGCCTCCAGCTAGCGGGGAGGGGGGAAGGTTTGGGAGTAACAGAAGCCGAGTTCTTCGCTCACTTGCCAGACACCAGGGAGCCATGAGGCATGACTCAGGACCCCACCCAGAAGCTTTGGTTTTTCAGGATGGCCGGCCTAGGATGGGAGAAGTCTGTGAGTCCCTGGGGAAGGGAGAGCTAAGCCAGGAGACCAGCTGGTTGGTGGAAGCTGATTCCAGAGTCGTTGGTGCACATTTCAATTTCTTTAAAGTTGAATCCATTGTCTTGTTTCACTGTCCACACTGGCCTGGTGTTCTTTCTGCCATAAAATACTGCAGAGTGGCCCAAGTGCAAGCCAGCAGGGAAGCTTTCAAAAGGAGGGAAAAAAAAAGAAAAAGGGAAAGAGGTGAGGAGAAGTGAGGACATTTTGTGAGATGACCCAGAACTCAAAAGAGCAGGTTTGAATCTGGAAGAGGCATATCTGCTTCTCTTCCCAACCCTGAGAGAAGCTCACCTTCCCGTCAGTGAAGAAAGGATGATCTGGCTGGCACCAGAGAGCCACGATCAACCCTCCTGAGTCATCTCAGCACTCTCCATCCTCTCCATCCCCCTCCAGGGACACGCAGGATATGAGATACGTCATCTACGTTTGTTTGTTGTTGTTGTTCAGTCATTAAGTCATGTCTGACTCTTTGTGACCCCATGGACAGAACGCCAGGCTTGCCTGTCCGTCACCAACTCCCAGGGTTTGCTCAAACTCATGTCCATTGAGTCAGTGATGCTATCTAATCTCATCCTCTATCGTCCCCTTCTTCTCCTCCTGCCTTCAATCTTTCCCAGCATTGGGGTCTTTTCCAATGAGTCAGCTCTTTGCATCAGGTGGCCAAAGTATTGGAGCTTTAGCATCAGCCCTTCCAATGAATATTCAGGCTTGATTTCCTTTAGGATTGACTGGTTTGATCTCCTTTCTGTCCAAGGAACTCTCAAGAGTCTTCTCCAATACCACAGTTCAAAAGCATCAATTCTTTGGTGCTCAACCTTCTTTATGGTTCAACTCTCACAACTGTGCATGACTACTGGAAAAACCATCTAGCTTCGACTAGATGGAATTTTGTTGGAATTTTGATGTCTCTGCTTTTTAATACACTGTCTAGGTTTATCATAGGTTTTCTTCCAAGGAGCGAGTGTCTTTTAATTTTGTGGCTGCAGTTGCCATCCACAGTGATTTTGGAGCCCATGAAAATGAAATCTAACACCATTTCCACTTTCCCCCATTGATTTGCCATGAAGTGACAGGACCAGATGGCATGATCTTCGTCTATTTTTTAAAGAAGTGTAATATTGTCCCCATAAGCACTCAACCTTATCTATGTTGGGTACAGCATATGAGCTGCCTGGAACAGCCAAATAAATAAATAAACAAAAAATATATTTTTTAAGAAAAGAAACTGCCTCTATGTCCCGGAAGGGAACACTACACCCCCATCTGGCCCTACCTCTCCTTTTCTGGTTGATTTTCACAAAGCAGTGTTGAGATTTTGCATAAAACAAATGAGAAGGAAGGGACAGAGTTATAAACCTTTCTAGTGTGATCCAGATGAACTCCATCTGCTTGCCATGTGAAGGAGATATAAACGATGTGATGGGCTGCAGCCCGCCAGGCTCCTCTGTCCATGGGATTCTCCAGGCAAGGATACTGGAGTGAGTGGCCATGCCCTCCTCTAGGGGATCGTCCCAATCCAGGGATTGAACCCAGGTCTCCCACATTGTAGGCCGATCCTTTACCATCTGAGCCACCAGGGAAGCCCATGAATGATGTGAGAGAGCATCAGTCCCTCTTGTGAGGATGGGTGATATCAAATGAGAGGAGCGCAAGAATCTTATTGTTGTATGCACACAAACTGCACTCAAAAGGAACATGGAGCTGTCCTGGGGTGCTGTCCATGCAGGGATCCTGGGAACAAGACCCTCGAGGTCAGCCCCATCTTTTAGCACCATCCAAAACAGGCTGATAGCAATTTTTGTGCTGCCTTAATGTTTAGGTTTAATTTGTTCAGAAAACAAAAGACAAACAGTTTGCTTACTCTGTTGCATAATATCTAAAAAGATAGATAACAAGATTATACCTCCTGTCCCTCCAGCATCCATGCCCACTTGTGCAAACACACACACACACTGGCCCCTCAAAAGTCTATTATAGCAGAAAGATCAATGACTCTGTTCCTCTTTCTTTAGAATTAGAAGATAAGCCTTTACATAGACTGTTTCATTGGTCACAGTCGACGTATATGCAAAAGAAGTTCAAAGGCTGACTTTGACAAAGGGCGTTTGGAGAAGGATGATAAAATGTGTCTGATAAGACACACACAAAAGACTTTAGCAATAAAGACTTACAAATTGGGAAAGCAGGACTTGGGCAGCAGTGTCAAACTGTGTTATCTACAGCCTCAGCACTGAAAGATAGTGGCCCCGAGCACAAGGCTTTATCTGGCCTCCACAAGAATAGATTGCACCGCCCCTGAACAACCCTGCCTGCTAAGCCCAGGAAACACTTGCAGAGGAGTTGATGCAATGTTTGCCATCCTGGCCCTCAGTGACAGTTAAAGTCGTGTTACAACACAGCATTGAGCAACGACCTTGCTGTATCATCCAAGTCTTTTCTTTTATAGCACATTTTCCCCCCGCTGGGAAGATAGATGGGACATTTTGGGGTGACATGTTTTTGGTTCACTACTTTCAGTTTAGATGAACAAAGAGAGAAAAGAGACGTTCTCTCTTCTGCCTTTCCAATTCAATTTTTAAAATCCCTTCCTGATTGACATTTCAGGTAGTTGAGTCATATTCCTTTTTTGCATCTTATTTCATTATTTCTTGAGATTTCCCAAAGATTCTCAGTATCTCTCCTTGGAGATTTATTACTCAGTTCCTGCAATTTCTCTGGGGGCTGGAGTTTAGTTTGTGTGATTGCAATCAGGAAACCAGTTTGAAAGGGAAGAAATCAATTTACTTTCTCGTGAGCTGTAAATTTTCTGTAAATAAAATTTCACAAGACCATCCCTGTTTTAAAAGGAGTTAACAGCAAGGCTATTGAAACAGTAGCAGGTTTGGGGGCGGGACATTAATTCACAGGTCCAGAGGTCCCAGATGGGTCACTATTAGGGGATTTGGGGAAATCCACTCATTGTTTGGAGCCTTTTTTCTCTATATAGAATGAACTGTTCATTGTTGTTCAGTCACTAACTGAACAACATTGTGTTGGACTCTTTGTGACCCCATAAACCATAGCACACCAGGCTTCCCTGTACTTCACTATCTCTCCCAGTTTGCTCAAATCCATGTTCATTGTACTGATGATGCCATCCAGCTGTCTCATCCTCTGTCGCCCCTTTCTCCTTCTACCCTCAATCTTTCCCAGCATCAGGGTTTTTTCCAATGAGTCGGCCCTTCGCATCGGGTGACCAAGGTATTGGAGCTTCAGCTTCAGCCTCAGTTCTTCAAATGAATAGCTAGGATTTATTTCCTCTAGGATTGACTGGTTGGATCTCCTTGCAGTCCAAGAGACTCTCAAGAGTCTTCTCCAGCACCACAGTTCAATGAATAGACTGTACAAAATGTTTGCTCAGACTCTCTTCACCTCTCAAAATGATTAGAGGCCATTCCACGGAAAAGTGGCCTTCAAAACAGTTTCCCTCCGATTTGTTTCATAATCATCTCTGACTTCTGATGATCATGTCTGCTTTTTCCAAGTGCTTCAGCAGTGATGGTTGAGAGGGATCTGCTCTATAAACCTTCTGCCAGTGGCAGAGGCTCTAGACTTGGCACAGCCAGGTTAGGGGACCCACAGAGACTCGTAGAGGCTCCCCCACTGAGTCACTTTAACAAAATAAGTATCAAGAAAAAAAGACATTTTAGGCCAGAAACTTTCAAACATATTTGAATTGCAAGTGACCATAGAAGGTAGGTTGCAGGTAAAAATTCCATGGACAGAGGAGCCTAGTGGGCTACACATTCTCTGGGGTGGCAAAGAGCTGGACACAACTTAGCGACTAAACCACCACCACCATGACTCAGGAGACGGTTGTAGCAATCGAAAAAAGGGCCAGGAAGCAATACTTGTTCTGACTACTTGTGAAGTGCTCTTTAATTTATCTCCTTCTATTTCTTTTGCTTCCCTTTCTTGCATATGTATAATAGTAATAGTAGTTATTAGAGTTGTGTTCAACTCTGTGACCTCATGGACTGTAGCTGGCCAGGTTCCTCTGTCCCTGAAATTCTCCAGGCAAGAATACTGGAGTGGGTTGCCATTTCTTTCTCCAAGGGATCTTCCTGACCCAGGGATTTTTCACCTTGCAGGCAGATTCCTGACCATCTGAGCCACTAGGGAAGTCTGTTGTGGTTGTTATTATTATTGTTTCATTTGAAATCATTGAATGGGTTACAATCTATGATTTGGAAGTCACTGTTAGGAAGCTTTTCACA
>SJYC01077626.1:0-15082 GCA_006408675.1 Madoqua kirkii | reverse complement strand
TTTTCACTTGCAGGCAGATTCCTGACCATCTGAGCCACTAGGGAAGTCTGTTGTGGTTGTTATTATTATTGTTTCATTTGAAATCATTGAATGGGTTACAATCTATGATTTGGAAGTCACTGTTAGGAAGCTTTTCACAAGGCAGTGTCCTTCTGCTGCTTTCTAAATCAGGGACGTACAGCTGAGTTCCTGACCCCTCTGTTGTGATTTTCTTGCTCTGTCGAGAGTGCCCCACCCCCCAAGCCTGTACACCAGGGAAGCACTGTCCTTAGGGTCAAGCCTTCCACTGCAGGCAGATCATGACCCTCCAGGCTATGAGTACACCATCAAGTTCTAATAAATAATGAATACTAATGACAACCCTGAGACACCTATTTGCTTTGTACTCCCAACAAAGTCAGAAAGAGAACCGGGGCTGCTCCCTAAAAATGGCATCCGGCTCTCTAAATAAAGGGCTTTAATGCATTTTATATTTAAACCGTAAGGCCCTGGGCCCAAACCCAAATTGAGATGGGCTCTCATCCTTAAGTACCATTTTGGAATAAGCCGTTGAAATATTAATCCATCTCTCTGGGTTCAGGGCTTCGGAAGCAGCTCAGTTCTTGGTGTCACATTCCTAGAGGGGACCTGCTTCAACACGCCCTTGAACTGGGGACGGGCAGCCTGGCAGAAGCAAAGGCTGTCCTTCTGGAAAGTCACTGTCTACGAAACTTCTTCGGTGAGAAACATGAAGACAAAAGGTTATTAAAAATACACACAATTCAAAGACTGATTTCTCAGTGCAGCCAGTCAAGTTCTTGCTTTCGTTGCTCCATCTCTACATAGCCGAGAGCATGCTCTTTAACCTCTTTAGACTTAAGGGGATAAGAGTTCCAAACTTAGTAAGATCATGGAGAGAATTAAATGAGATAACACATCAATGGACACGCATGCGTGCTAAGTCACTTCAGTCGTGTCCAACTCTTTATGACCCTATGAACTGTAGCCCGCCAGGCTCCTCTGTCCATGGGGATTCTCCAGGCAAGAATACTGGAGTGAGTTGCCATGTCCTTCTCCAGGGGACTTCCGGACCCAAGGAATGAACCTGCATCTCTTATGTCTCCTGCATTGGCAGGCAGGTTCTTTACCACTATCGCCACCTGGGAAGCCCCAAAGGATATGAGTTTGAGCAAACTCTAGGAGAAAGTGAGGGACAGGGAAGCCTGGTGTCCTGTTTGGGGTCACACAGAGTCAGATATAACTTAGCGACTGAAAAACAGCAACAAGGCCTGGGTAGCCCTTGTCCCATTGCCTGGACCTCAGAGCAGCTCCAGCTCTGAATGAATGTTACGGATCTTTCTTATTTGTCTACTAGCGTAAAGAAAGCTTTCAGATTTAATGAATCAGTTCTACAGATTTCTTCGTTCTCAGAGACAAGTAACACGAGGGATCCCCAGAGTTCAAGTGACTTAGTCTCTAGTCTTTAGGCAAACCTGTTAAAACCTAACATAGCCAAAATCCAACATCTGCAGGTTGTTCCCGATATGATCAATTATTCAATATAAACACTTATATATTAGTTTTCCTTAAAAAAATTATATTTGCTTTTAAAGATCCAAAAATTTGTCCCATGGGGAGTTTTGCTTTTTGAGGGATTGCTGATTTATAACACACATCAGAAATGCTCCTTTCTCTTCTGTTGAAAGTGAAACAAACAGACCTTCAGCAGAGAAAAGACTTTTGTTTCACAGGTTTCTGGCGAGGAGTTATTTGAGGTCTACATACTTTGGATTTCAACATGCCAAAATTTTAAAGATCAACAAACAGAAGATACTTTTCTGTAGAAGTTTTTATTCTTAGATTTGTGGAGGGGAGAGCTTACCTAATAAGTTTCAGGTGTCTCAGATGCTTCTAGATATTTATCCACACTTCTCTTGTTTAGCTCCAGGTTTTCAACCTTAGGATAAACAAACAAACAAAATTCCACTTTTACTGTATCTATTCTCTGTAATACAGGGAGGAAATGTGCATTTATTGCTACAACTTCTTAGGGTGTATCAAAATTTATATCTAGTTTTATTCATAAGCATTCTAGAACACGTAACAACATTCTCATAAAAGAAGTTTAGGTTTTGTTTTGGGGTCTTTTGTTTTGTTTGGGGTTTTTTTTCCTGCTTTACCTTAAGGCATTATCACATTTTTGCTAAAGGAGTGTCTTTGGGAGATAGTATGATTAATCAAACCATCATTTACCATAATTAGAAAAATAAATCATATACAAAAGTGAAAAGAAAGCTTCCCTGTGAGTTCCTGTCTCATTCCTGGTAAACAAGGGGTTAACCTGATGTCTTCATCCATTTCCACTCTAATTGGGAAGGATGGGGGAAAATCATTTCAGTAACAGAATAAAAATTGCTAGCCTATAGATGCCTGAGGCAAAAAGAAAAGAATTCTCCTGCGAGCTTGGTTAGTGAGGGGGAAAGCCTGACTTCACGCCATTGTTTAATGTGCCAGTATTGAACAGTGATCTCTAGAACGGTGTGTGTATCCAGAGAAGGGGTCTGTCTGCCCAGGTCTCCTGCACTGAGGTCACTAGGCAGTTTCTGGACACTCTCCTTTCAGGTTGTGCCGAACCTGGAGTCAGCGCAGGTTGACGACTCACCGCGGTGTTTACAGGCACAAAGGGGAGCCCTCTCTGGTACACTGGGTCAAGTTTTCCTCTTTCCTCCTTAGAAGTCCACGTCATTACCTCATGTCTTCAGCAAAAGAGAGTTCTTAGCTAAATAAATATTTCCTATTTCGTAAGTGGTAAGGAAATAGACTGGATCTGGGATATTTTTCTCAAAAACTAAAAAAAAAAATGAGATGCTTCCTAAATGGAGAACTCGACAATTAAAGAACTTCTTATAATTGAATGCTTTTAAAAAATTATTCAGATCCACTGTTATATAAATACTTACTACATGCCCCTTTCAAAACTTACCCTGGAGTGCTTTATTTCCCAATAATACTTGTGAAATTCTCCTTAGGCTGGGTATATTCATGGAATTGGCATTGTAAGGTGTCAAGAGAAATAAGAATTACTCGTTTTGTAGTTGTGAAACATTAGTGAACTTCCAAATCAGTAGTTCAACTAGAAAAGAATCTGAGTTCATTCGGGGGGTTATTTGTCATTATATTTGGACTGTCATCTGTTTCTTTGCTCTTGCTATTAAAAAAAAAATAACTAAAATATATGACAAAAAAGTCTTGGAGTTTATGTATTCAGTCATTTCTAATAAGTTTTGGATGATCTCTGTAGATTGTTTTCATTGAACATAGAAGTACAAATTGGCAATTAGCTAACAGATAATAGCTATTTTCAGCTGTAATTTCATTAATTATTTCATTCTTCCACTCTACCTTTTAAGAAGAGGTGAACTCTCTAGAAGTAGCACTATTATTCTTTCAAAAAAGATAGCAAAATTTGTTTCATTTTTTTGAGCAGGTTTAAATTATAGCATTTTTCAGTCTCCCAGGTAACTCAGTGGTAAAGAATCTGCCTGTTTAATGCAGGGAACCCAAGGGGCACAAAAGTTCTGGGTTCAATCCCTGGTTGAGACGATCCTCTGTAATAGGAAATGGCAACCCACTCCAGGAATCTTGCCTGGGAAAGCCCATGGACAGAGGAGCCCTGTGGGCTATGGTCCATGGAGTCACAAAGAGTTGGACATGACTGAGTGTGCATGCATAACATTTTTCTAAGGAAGCCCAAGACAATCCTATCCTTAATTTAAATCTGACTCGACCATTGTTTGATTGAGAAATAGGAAATATGTTTCCTAAAAAAAATCTTTCCCAAAATTGTTTTCTTTAGTTAAAACAAATTTTTAATTGACATACAGTTGCTGTACAATATATATGTTCAGTTCAGTTCAGTCACTCAGTTGAGTCTAACTCTTTTCGACCCCATGAATCACAGCACGCCAGGCCTCCCTGTCCATCACCATCTCCTGATTATAAAATATTGACTGAGTTCCATGTGTCATACAATATGTCCTTATTAGTTGTTAACAGAATTGCTATTATCTTACTTCAATCAGTGGAGCATTATCCCTAGAAATGTGATTATTACTGGAACCTTGATTATATATTATTTAATAGTATTACCATAATCTTAAAATATGTAAACATTACAATGCAGATCTTAAGATTTTTATGAAACTTAGAAAATGTAGTTTCGTAGAATGATTGCTTTCATTGTTGCTGATTCTTTTAGGTCTTTTAAATTCATATTACAACAGGAAACTTTCAAGTTTTTGTCCATGACCTCACAACAAGTAGGATAATGATAGTTTTTTAATCCATTATTCCATTCAAAATTCTGTTTTTCAAATCTGAAGACAGAAGGATTAATACAAAGAGATTTATTTTGAGTGCCTGGAAAAACACTCTAAAATCAACATTTGGCAATTTATAATTTAGTTGATCAATAAAATGGATCTATCACAGCTATCTCAGCAATTCTTTAACTCTTTTTATAAACAGTATTATTTATTTTTAATTATAAAATGATTTTTCATTGGGAAAACATAATTAAAAACAACTTCATACACCTGGAATTAATAGAATAAATCAACTATGACATGAAGTGAAAGTCTCTCAGTCATGTCCAACTCTTTACGACACATACGCAACTCTTTGCAACACTTTGGACTGCACAGTCCATGGAATTCTTCAGAATACGAGGTAGCCTTTCCCTTCTCCAGGGGATCTTCCCAACCCAGGGATCAAACTCAGGTCTCCTGCATTGCAGGCAATTCTTTACCAACTGAGCTATCAGGGAAGCCTCAAAAATCAACTATACTTCAATTTAAAAAAAAACAAAACTAGTAAGTTCTTGTTGGTAATCCATTTTAAATATCACTGCTTACTCTCAATTCTTAGGTAGATTTCCATTTTCAGGACAGACTGGGGAGTCAGCACCCAAGATTTATCTCAGGCCTTTACATTCTCTTTCTAGAAAGTTCTGCTATATTTGGAGAAATTTCTCTACAGTCTACATGGGATCATAGATAGAAAAAATTTTATTTCAATTGGAAAAAAGCTCCAATTAGACGCACAGTTATAATAATAACGATGAGGAACTTTGTAGCTATTTATTCTAAAAGAATTAAAGTATGTTATATATGCATATTGATTTTAGTTATCATTTTATAATACAGTATAGAGTGAAACCTCACTAGTTGGGTTGACATAGAGAAAACAGAATTAGTAAAAAGGATGAATTTTAATATTTTAAAATAATTATGGTAATAAATTATAGGTAATATTTATGAGTAAATATCTACTTCTCTCTAATTTCGTGCTGCATTGCTTTCAGTTCAGTTCAGTTGCTCAGTCGTGTCCAACTCTTTGCGACCCCATGAATTGCAGCACGCCAGGCCTCCCCCTCCATCACCAATTTCCGGAGTTCACTCAAACTCATGTCGGTGGTGATGCCATCCAGCCATCTCATCCTCTGTCATCCCCTTCTCCTGCCCCCTATCCCTCCCAGCATTAGAGTCTTTTCCAATGAGTCATCTCTTTGCATGAGGTGGCCAAAGTATTGGAGCTTCAGCTCTAGCATCACTTTAGGTGTATCCAATTCTTTGCGACCCCATGGACTGTAGCCTGCCAGGCTCCTCTGTCTATGGGATTCTCCAGGCAAGAATCCTGGGTTGCCATGCCCTCTTCCAGGGGATCTTCCCAACCCAGGGATTAAATTCTAGTCTCTTATGTCTCCTGCATTGGCAGGAAGGTTCTTTACTGCTAGTGCCTCTCTGATCTCAGCCCTATGTAAAATACAGTATAGAACAGCAATGTATTTCTGTTATTTTCCAGAAGATGCAAAATCTCAAAGTTATTTATGTGTGTATTTAAATCACAGCTTCTCAGGCCTGCTTGCATGAATAGAAAAGATTTATGTGTAGTTGGAGGAAACCTATGTAAACTGGTAACATTCTTAAAATGTCTTGTCTTGAGTTGATTCTATGTTTTCCTTTTTCTTTTCTTTCCCCTCCCCACTGAAAATCCAAGTTCACTCCAGCCATATGCTGACCTCATTCAGTATCAGACCAGGTCAATTCCTCACAGTTCCAAGTGGCACTTAAATACAAAACTGGAAAAGCTTGTCCACGGCTCTCATTTTTCAGACGAGGAAACTGAGGCCAGCACAAAGTGGCTAACCAAACGGACCTGCAGTGAAACCTCAACCCTCCTCCCTGTGTCTGGCAGCTCAAGAACCAGGTAGACTGACACACCTAGCTATCTTTAAACATAAACAATGTCGAAGGAAAAGAGTCAGACCTTCCCTTGTCATAACGGCCCCAGTGAGAGAGTAAAGATGAATTATAAACACAAAGAATAAAATAAAGTGCTTGCTTTGGGGAGGAGAGTTCTCTGTTGAAGGAACCCTGGGAAATGACAACTGAAATTCCTAAATATTCATTCAGACAGTCTCATTTATTTTTCCTTCCTCAACTTAGGAAATTTGTGTTTTGCTTCTTTTTAGTTTCTTTGGGGGGTTCTTTTGTTTGTTTTTATTTTACTTTTATTGGAGTATAGTTGATTTATAATGTGTTAGTTTCAGGTATACAGCAAACGGAATCAGGTATTTTTTAAAAATACACTTTTTTTTTCTTTTTAGATTCTTTTCCAGTATAGGTCATTACAGAGTATTGAGTAGAGTTTCCTGTGCTATACAACAAGTTATTTAATATTTAGTAGTGTGTACATGTCAATGCCAATCTCCAATTTATTCCTCCCCCTACCCCATCCCCTAGTAACCGTACATTTGTAGAAAATCTATATTTTGTTTCTAATTCATAGTGGCAGAAATGGTTTCAAATATATTAATTAAAATGTCTAAAGCAGACTCTAAAAGTAATGTTTTTTAATAGAAGCTACACTTCTGTGATCTGCTAGAAAACTTGACTGCTGTAACTTTCCCCATTAGGGGACTCAAAGCCATTGAAAAGTGTGTACACTCAAGTGTGTTTCTCAAGAGCAGCGGACTTTGAGAGGCTCCTAGACACTTGGGTACTTTCTATAGCGCTTGGATGGGGGAAATCACTCTGAGAACTAATTTTATGTGTCACAAGTGGTTTCTCAGCCTTTCATTAAAAGAGCCAAAGAAAATGATAGTGAAGGACAAGGAAGCCTGGCGTGCAGCAGTCCACAGTGTCAACAAAGAGTGGAGCATGACTGAGTGGCTAAACAGCAACAGCAAAGAAAATGTGGGGGAGACTGAGGTCCCATCCAACCCGCAGCACCGCAGGGTGCAAACCAGGGGTGCTGGCTCTTAAGAGATGCTTAGACCTTCAGAGAGTCCAACAGCCCCCAAGGAACCAAAGCAGCGAGGCAGGACCTGTAGTTTCTGTTACAAACCTGGCTCCATATTTCTTCTTTGTTGTTGCCTCTGAGAACTAGAAGAAAAACATAACTGAGGCCAGGAACTGACTCGCCACTGATGGGAACTCATTGTTTAAACTAGAAGATGGCTTCCAAATTGATATCTTGGGTGGTTTTGTTTTAAAATCTATATGCAGTATTTCAAAATAAGCCTGTTTGTTTGCTGTTGTTCAGTCACTAAGTCATGTCTAACTCTTTGCAACCCCACGGACTGTGGCACGCCAGGCTTCCCTGTCCTCCACTGTCTTCAGAGTTTGCTCAAACTCATGTCCATTGAGTTGGTGATGCCATCTAACCATCGCATTCTCTGCTGCTCCCTTCTCCTTTTGCCTTCAATCTTTCCCAGCATCAGGGTCTTTTCCAATGAGTCAGCTCTTCACATCATGTGGCCAAAGCATTGGAGCTTCAGCTTCACCGTCAGTCCTTCCCAGAATATTCAGGGTTGATTTCCTTTAGGATTGACTGGTTTGATCTCCTTGCAGTCCAAGGGACTCTCAAGAGTCTTCTCCAGCACTACAATCTGAAAGCATCAATTCTTCAGCACTCAGCCACTATTTGAGACTATCCCTCAATCACTTTGCAGTTCGGTTTTGAAGTCATGGGCTGGTAAACATAAAACCTCTTGTTCTAATACATATTGCCTGTACAAATTTCATAGAACATAAGGGTGTTGGAAAAGAAAGGATCAAGAGATTCTTTAGTAGTATTCTTTCAGAGTTGAAGAAGTCAAAGCATATTGTATAGGCTGTGCCATCAGCAGCTGGTAAACTGAAGTGGAAACAAGCGATGCGTGAGGTAGACCTGTAGCTCATCCATGGCTGTGAAAATGCATTTGTGGCAATGACAGTGGCCCCTAACCTTTGCAGCTTAGTTGTTTTCACCATGTATGTGTGTGTCCTTATGACACAGCCAATCAAGTGATGCTGTAATAAAATTCTGAACTTCACAGCAGTTCGGTTTTGAAGTCATGGGCTGGTAAACATAAAACCTCTTGTTCTAATACATATTGCCTGTACAAATTTCATAGAACATAAGGGTGTTGGAAAAGAAAGGATCAAGAGATTCTTTAGTAGTATTCTTTCAGAGTTGAAGAAGTCAAAGCATATTGTATAGGCTGTGCCATCAGCAGCTGGTAAACTGAAGTGGAAACAAGCGATGCGTGAGGTAGACCTGTAGCTCATCCATGGCTGTGAAAATGCATTTGTGGCAATGACAGTGGCCCCTAACCTTTGCAGCTTAGTTGTTTTCACCATGTATGTGTGTGTCCTTATGACACAGCCAATCAAGTGATGCTGTAATAAAATTCTGAACTTCACTTCAGGACAGCTCGAAGGGAAAACATGAGTCCAGAAAGATGCATTACTTAATGGCCTTTGCTAATAGCAGGTTATAAACAGGGCTCGCTTGAGTACAAGCTGAATAGCAGCAAAACTGCTCTTCAGAGGGAATTGTGTTTTGAGTGGTCGCCCTTGAACTGCACAGTCTAGTACAGTAGCCATTAGCCTTGTGACATTTGAGGGCTTAAAACACAGCTAGATTGAACTGAGATACACTGTGAATACAAAATACATAAGGAATTTGAAAACTTATTAAAAGAAAAATAATGTAAAATATCTTATGAATGATGTTAATATTGATTACATGTTGAAATTGGGCTGACACAGAAGAACTATACAAAAAAGATCTTCACAACCCAGATAATCACAATGGTGTGATCACTCACCTAGAGCCAGACATCCTGGAATGTGAAGTCAAGTGGGCCTTAGAAAGCAGCACTACGAACAAAGCTAGTGGAGGTGATGGAATTCCAGTGGAGCTGTTTCAAATCCTGAAAGAGGATGCTGTGAAAGTGCTGCACTTAATATGCCAGCAAATTTGGAAAACTCAGCAGTGGCCACAGGACTGCAAAAGGTCAGTTTTCACTCCAGTCCCAAAAAAAGGCAATGCCAAAGAATGCTCAAACTACCGCACAATTGCACTCATCTCACATGCTAGTAAAGTAATGCTCAAAATTCTCCAAGCCAGGCTTCAGCAATATGTGAACCATGAAATTCCAGATGTTCAAGCTGGTTTTAGAAAAGGCAGAAGAACCAGAGATCAAATTGCCAACATCTGCTGAATCATCGAAAAAGCAAGAGAGTTCCAAAAATACATCTATTTCTGCTTTATTGACTATGCCGAAGCCTTTGACTATGTGGATCACAATAAACTGTGGAAAATTCTGAGAGTGATGCAAATACCAGACCACCTGACTTGCCTCTTGAGAAACCTATATGCAGGTCAGGAAGCAACAGTTAGAACTGGACATGGAACAACAGACTGGTTCCAAATAGGAAAACGAGTATATCAAGGCTGTATATTGTCACCCTGCTTATTTAACTTATATGCAGAGTACTTCATGAGAGACGCTGGGCTGGAAGAAGCACAAGCTGGAATCAAGATTGCGGGGAGAAATATCAATAACCTCAGATAACCAGATGACACCACCCTTATGGCAGAAAGTGAAGAGGAACTAAGAAGCCTCTTGATGAAAGTGAAAGAAGAAAGCAAAAAAATTGGCTGAAAGCTCAACATTCATAAAATGAAGATCATGGCATCCAGGCCCATCACTTCATTGGAAATAGATGGGGAAACAGTGGAAACAGTGTCAGACTTTATTTTGGGGGCTCCAAAATCACTGCATATGGTATTGCAGCCATGAAATTAGAAGACACTTACTCCTTGAAAGGAAAGTTATGACCAACCTAGACAGCATATTCAAAAACAGAGACATTACTTTGCCAACAAAGGTCCGTCTAGTCAAGGCTATGGTTTTCCAGTGGTCATGTATGGATGTGAGAGTTGGACTGTGAAGAAGGCTGAGTGCCGAAGAATTGATGCTTTTGAACTGTGGTGTTGGAGAAGACTCCTGAGAGTCCCTTGGACTGCAAGGAGATCCAGCCAGTCCATTCTAAAGGAGATCAGCCCTGGGATTTCTTTGGAAGGAATGATGCTAAAGCTGCAACTCCAGTACTTTGGCCACCTTATGCAAAGAGTTGACTCATTGGAAAAGACTCTGATGCTGGGAGGGATTGGGGACAGGAGGAGAAGGGGACGACAGAGGATGAGATAGTTGAATGATATCACCGACTTGATGGACGTGAGTTTGAGTGAACTCCAGGAGATGGTGATGGACAGGGAGGCCTGTTGTGCTGCAGTTCATGGGGTCGCAAAGAGTCCGACATGACTGACTGAACTGAACTGAAGTGAAGTTAAATTTATTATTAAAATTACTTTCACCCATTTCTCTTTACTTTTTTCATGTGGAAAATTTTACATTTCATATATGGCTCATATTACATTTCTAGTGGACAGTGCTGCTTTAGAATAAGAGAGATTGCCCACAGAGTTTAAAGGCAAATTGTCAAGAACTAGTTAAGAAATTTGGGTGACAATGACATAATGATGTGAATCTTGCAAGGTGGTTGAATTGGCTGGCTATGACTGACAATCTAGGAGCAAACTGGCCAATAACTGCATCTCATTTTCTTCATCTGTAAAATGAAGGGAATAATGGTAGACTTACTGCTAGAAAGCTAAATGGAATAGTACGTGTAAAGACTTTAGTGTGAGGTTTGATGCACTGATCAAAGGGAGCTTTAATAATCATGGTTGCCTTGGGCAACTCCAGCTGCTGTAACGAAATACTATAGACTGAGTAGCTTACACAACAGAAAATCATTTCTTGCACTCTCGGCAGCTAGAGGTCCGTGATCAGAATGCCAGCATGGTTGGGTTCTGGTGAGAACTTTCTTCCTGGCTTGTATTAATACTTGGCTGCCTTCTTGCTTTGTGCTTATATGACAGGGAGAGGGACAGAGAAAGGCTCCAGTCTCTGCTTACAAGGGCACTAAGTCCATCATGAACACCCCACCCACATGACCTCATTTAAATCCGTGACCTCCTAAAGGCCTCACCTGTTAAGACCATCACATTAGGGTTCAGGGCTTCAACATGAGTTTGGTGGCAGAGCGGACACAGACATTCAGTCCATCACATTCATTTCAAACGTCCAATCAGAGAGAGAGTTCATGTTGATTTGCAATTTGTTTACAAACACCTTTTCAACACTGCAGTCTCGTGGGTGCTGGGCACCGTTTTTGCTGGATATGAGTAGCTGGCCTTGCCAACTCTGAGTGGGGTCCTTGAACCAGGAGCAGCAGCAGCACAGAGAGGTTGCTGGGAATACAAGACCTCACTCACCACCCCACCCCCAAACCTATTGAATCAGAGTCTGCACTTGACCTGGTCCCCAGAGGCTTGGGGTACACATTGCTTACACGGGGCTGTCTAGGATTTGAAGAGGAGGGAACCTCCTTGGCAAAGCGTTCAGACCTTAGTGGTTATGTATATGTGTGGGACTGAGGGTGAAATCAGAAGAGAATGAGACAGTTACAGGGTTGGCTTGAGGGAAGCCAATGCAGGACACCCTTGTCCTCCGTGATCCAGAACCAACGGTGAGGCAGGAACACAAGCGGAGCAGATGGAGGTCAAACTATCAGCCTTATCACAGACAGGACTTTTGGAGAACAGGGACTTAGGTGTGTGGCTTCCTGCCCTTGAACCTCAGAAACAGAGAGACATAAGGACGCAGGCAGTGTCTCCCCAAAACAATAAGAAGGGAAGGCGAGCTTGGTGTGCTGCTTTCCTATTGCGGCCAAACTAGCAAATTAGCACCAACTTCGCAGCTTACACAACACTTGTTCCTCCTGTTTATTCTACCAGCATCTTGTCCTGTCCGTTCCAAGATGATTGCTGACGTCCACCTCCAACCCATCGTCACTGGTCCTGACTGCTCCTAATAGAACGTGGGCGGGAAATGAGGGAAGATCCCTCCCTCTCTCTCACTTCAGTCCCTCCTTTTGTGTCCCCATTGTTTTTCACCTAAATGCTCATGAGTCTTGCTTGGCAAGGTTATAGCTCATCTGCTCCTTTTCTACTCTAATTCACCTATCCACCTCTGATAGATTTATTCTCCTAAAATACGTCTCCACCGTGTTATTTCCCAGATTTCCAGGCTCGGAGAGAACCCGTTGCCCTCACAATGATGTTCAGGTTGTTTTAGATTGTGTAAGCTGCCTCTGACCTGTCTGTGTTTGTGTCTGCCTACAAACTGCCACACCTACTGTGACAATTGTGTCACCTACAAACTGCCACACCCCAACCTGATCTCCAACTTACACCCCAGCTATTCTGTGAGTCTGTGTCATAACTTCATCCGTGCTTCTCTCAGGCTCATCCTTCTGCTTGGAAAGGCTTCTTTCCCAACCCCCCAGGCACCCCCAAGCCTTACTGACCACCTGGTGAAAATCTACACGACCTCCAAGAGTCAAATCAATATCATCTCTAACCAAGAATTGGGTCTTTTCAAAGCCCACCAGGTGGTGTCAATCCCTGTGCATCCTTCCTCCAGCTTCCTGGACTTTACACACATGTTCATCAGCGGCTTGATACTCCATGGCTCCCCTTATTGGTCAAAGGGACCTTGACCCACTCTCAGACTTTGTAGATGGCCAAAAATAACCTCGGGATATGAATCCTAAATATTTGGCGATTCTGCTCAGCAAAGAATTTCAGGGCTATTTTCTGATAGAGACCTTGAGACAAGGGAGAATAAAAGTCAAAGATGAGGTCAGAGTTTAATCATTCAGAAGGCTAAAAAGGACACTGATAAAAATACATAGTTGTGGTCAAAAAGAAACACAGCTCATCACGTATGTAGACCCAGATGTGGGGATGAGAATGTGCACGTGTCCACAGAGATCAAGAGTGAAGTATCTTTGGGAAGATTTCCTAAACTCTCCAAGTGTAAGATTTCTGGTCTGTAAAATGGGAATGGGAATGGTGTTGTTGCAAGGAATAAATCGGGCAAGGTAAGCTTTTTGGCCAAAGTCAGCTCTCACTGTTGTGAATACCCAGGACCTGTCTTCTCCTACAGTTCAGGTTCTAGCATCATTAATAGCTCCTTGGGCAAATCATTTCAAATTCCTACAGGTGTGACTTCAGGTACAGACACCCGCCTTGTCTCTCTCCCCTCTTACCCCCCAACTTAATGATGCATGCTGTCTCCTTGAAGCTACTGACACAGGACAAATGAAAAGAGCTCTCAACAGACCGCTGCACACCTTTCAAAATCCTCTCACTTCTGCCCTTGTTTTAGGTTAAAAAAAAAATCTCCCCTCTTACCCCCCAACTTAATGATGCATGCTGTCTCCTTGAAGCTACTGACACAGGACAAATGAAAAGAGCTCTCAACAGACCGCTGCACACCTTTCAAAATCCTCTCACTTCTGCCCTTGTTTTTAGGTTAAAAAAAAAAAAAAAGAACTCTTGGCTCTTCTCTCAGGATCACTGAAATATTAGGTGTGTAGACAAAACACTTGCCTTTCCACTCTGCTTCTCCTGTTTCTCAGTCTCAGACATGGAAAGGCTTCTCCGGGTCTCAGGAGAGAATTTCCAGGGTGGTTAATTCTGTTAGGTCTCTTCAGCATAAACTCAGCTGTCTGGTCAATCTTACTGCTGTGAATTTCCCCTGACCCCTACACCTATTAAAACTAAATTTACTAACTTCAGGGTGTATTTGTTATTTTCTGCCTTAGCATTCACAGTTAGTGCAAATAACATTTCTCTGCCCTGTTTTTTAAAAAAAAATTATGGAGTCACTTTATGTACTTGTCAACCACAATTTTGTGTATATGTGTCTTTAAGAAGGCTCTTTTGAGAATTTTGTTGGTGTTTAGTTGCTAAGTTGTGTCCAGCTCTTTGCAACCCTAAGGACTCTAGCTGTCAGGCTCTTCTGTCCATGGGATTTACCAGGCAAGAATACTTTAGCGGATTACAATTTCCTTCTCCAGGGTATCTTCCTAAACGAGGGATCGAACCCATGTCTCCTGCATTGACAGGTGGATTCTTTAATGCTGAGCCACCAGGGAAGCCTCCTTTGAGACTATACATACTTAATTCCTTTCATTTGTCATCACAGGGCAGTTCTTCAGAACCCCTTATTATTTAAGTTGCCCTTTTTGCTTAGCAAAACCATAAAACTGAGGAGCTGAAAATCTTGTTCTCCTGCCTATTTAAACAGCATCTGGAAATCTGAAATAATTACCACCTTTCTTAAAGGTTTTATTTAAGCAATATTATACTAATATTGTGCAGTGGAGTTGAAAGTTGTAGATCTGCAGTATTTGAAATGTTCAGATCTTAAGGCTTTGCAAAATGCTGTTTCCTCCATGTGAATCACTCAGTTCTGACCATTATCCATAACAAGGCTGATGAAATCATTTCAAATTCAAAACATTATACATAGATATTCAAGGGAAAAAAATACCTTCATATGACTTTACTTAATGGATTTACCTGTGACTTTACCTGTAACTGTACATGCAGGAGTATATAGTAAGTGATCTATATGTGGAAATTATCATGATAATTATTTTCAGTAACAATTGATATCATCCGTCACTTTAAGAATGAAAGCTTTTAGTATAAGCAATCTGCCCTCCTAGCAAAGGGAAAGAAAGGGAATCAAGTGGGAAGAAAATATTTCTAAAATATCTCATCATTGGAAGTAAATGATTATGATGTTTGTCTACTAGTTTCTTTTAGAAGACATCTTCCAAATTGTTATTTT